>CM019074.1:4821929-4968437 GCA_009667805.1 Leptobrachium leishanense | reverse complement strand
TCCCAATGTGCCACTGCCGACCCCCCCTCCCCAATGTGCCCCCTCCCAACCCAATGTGCCACTGGCCGACCCCCCTCCCCAATGTGCCCCCTCCCAATTGCGCCACTAATGTTCCGCCCCCCTCCCAATGTGCACCCCCTGCCCCCCCCCCCCCCAATTGTGCCCCCCCTCCCAATGGCCCCCCCCCAATGTGCCACTGCTGACCCCCCTCCCCAATGTACCACTGCCGACCCCCCCCTCCCAATGTGCCACTGCCGACCCCCCCTCCCAATGTACCACTGCCGACCCCCCCTCCAATGTGCCCCCCTCCCAATGTGCCACTGCCGACGCCCCCTCCCCCAATGTGCCCCCTCCCCAATGTGCCACTGCCGACCCCCCCTCCCCAATGTGCCCCCTCCCCAATGTGCCACTGCCGACCCCCCTCCCAATGTGCCCCCCTTCCCCAATGTGCCCCCCTCCCAATGTGCCACTGCCGACCCCCCCTCCCCAATGTGCCCCCCTCCCAATGTGCCACTGCTGACCCCCCTCCCCAATGTACCACTGCCGACCCCCCTCCCAATGTGCCACTGCCGACCCCCCCCCCAATGTACCACTGCCGACCCCCCCTCCAATGTGCCCCCTCCCAATGTGCCACTGCCGACCCCCCCTCCCCAATGTGCCCCCCTCCCAATGTGCCACTGCCGACCCCCCCTCCCCAATGTGCCCCCCTCCCAATGTGCCACTGCCGACCCCCCCTCCCAATGTGCCCCCTTCCCCAATGTGCCCCCCTCCCAATGTGCCACTGCCGACCCCCCTCCCCAATGTGCCCCCTCCCAATGTGCCACTGCTGACCCCCCTCCCCAATGTACCACTGCCGACCCCCCCCTCCCAATGTGCCACTGCCGACCCCCCTCCCAGTGTACCACTGCCGACCCCCCCCTCCAATGTGCCCCCCTCCAATGTACCACTGCCAATCCCCCCCCCCCCCCATCATGGAGCATTCCGCTGCTAATGGCAATCCAATGACTCGGATCTGCTTCTACAAACGACTGATAAGAGTGAGAGCCTCAGACGTGTCCCCGGGGCCACTCACCCTGCTCTCACTAATGGACAGATCCCGGGATCTTATTCTATACATGGATTAAACCATTATTAAAATGCTTCCATAGAAAAGTCGCAACAAAGAAACTCGTGCGTCTCCGTGGCCTGAAAACACAGCCGAGCCCCCCGGGACGTGACATCGGGATTCTCCAAGCTCAGAGCAAGGGGTATAAAGACATACAGGGCTATTCAGAGAGCGGTGAAAACGAGAATGACCGGAGAAGTGAAAATTCTACATCAAAATAGCCAAACCTGAAAAATTCTCCCATTCATTTCTTAATCGGCTATTTGGTCTAGATTGTTCATTCTCCTGGTTTTCACCTCTCTCTGAATAACCCTGATAGGGTCTTTATCTGGTGTCCTGGCAGATGCACAATCCTATCTATGCAGAACTTTAGATTGTAAGCTCCTGTGAACCAGACCCTCTGCTCCTCTAGATTGTAAGCTCCTGTGAGCCGGACCCTCTGCTCCTCTAGATTGTAAACTCCTGTGAGCCGGACCCTCTGCTCCTCTAGATTGTAAACTCCTGTGAGCCGGACCCTCTGCTCCTCTAGATTGTAAGCTCCTGTGAGCCGGGCCCTCTGCTCCTCTAGATTGTAAGCTCCTGTGAGCCGGACCCTCTGCTCCTCTAGATTGTAAACTCCTGTGAGCCGGACCCTCTGCTCCTCTAGATTGTAAGCTCCTGTGAGCCGGGCCCTCTGCTCCTCTAGATTGTAAGCTCCTGTGAGCCGGACCCTCTGCTCCTCTAGATTGTAAGCTCCTGTGAGCCGGACCCTCTGCTCCTCTAGATTGTAAGCTCCTGTGAGCCGGACCCTCTGCTCCTCTAGATTGTAAACTCCTGTGAGCCGGACCCTCTGCTCCTCTAGATTGTAAACCTGTGAGCCGGACCCTCTGCTCCTCTAGATTGTAAACTCCTGTGAGCCGGACCCTCTGCTCTTCTAGTTTGTAAGCTCCTGTGAGCCGGGCCCTCTGCTCCTCTAGATTGTAAGCTCCTGTGAGCCGGACCCTCTGCTCCTCTAGATTGTAAACTCCTGTGAGCCGGACCCTCTGCTCCTCTAGATTGTAAGCTCCTGTGAGCCGGACCCTCTGCTCCTCTAGATTGTAAGCTCCTGTGAGCCGGGCCCTCTGCTCCTCTAGATTGTAAGCTCCTGTGAGCCGGACCCTCTGCTCCTCTAGATTGTAAACTCCTGTGAGCCGGACCCTCTGCTCCTCTAGATTGTAAGCTCCTGTGAGCCGGACCCTCTGCTCCTCTAGATTGTAAACTCCTGTGAGCCGGACCCTCTGCTCCTCTAGATTGTAAACTCCTGTGAGCCGGACCCTCTGCTCCTCTAGATTGTAAACTCCTGTGAGCCGGACCCTCTGCTCCTCTAGATTGTAAGCTCCTGTGAGCCGGACCCTCTGCTCCTCTAGATTGTAAACTCCTGTGAGCCGGGCCCTCTGCTCCTCTAGATTGTAAACTCCTGTGAGCCGGGCCCTCTGCTCTTCCGGTTTTCGGTTTCTATGTTTGTGATTTTCTCACTCCCCCCTGGTTATTGTAAAGCACTCTGGAGACTGTTGGCGCTATATAAATGATGAGGAAACTCAGTCGATGAACCTTCAGATTCTTATTTTGAATATTTTCATATAAACAAGTTAAACCAATCCGCATGTCGACAGAGTAAGGAGAGAATGTTTACGTTACGTCTGATATTAAAACACAATGTTACAATGAACTTATTAAACCTGAAATAAACCCAAGCGCTGGAGTAAATGTGGTTTGATGTAAGAGGAGGAGGAGGAGGAGGAGGAGGAGGAGGAGGAGGGAGGAAACAGAACAAGCTGGGACTGAAATAACGACACAATGTAACACGTTATAGGAGAGACGGTTTCATAGACCGTAGAGTTTGTCAACCTCTTTGTGTAAAATACAGATAAAGCAACACTCAGAGCACAAACCACCCGAAAAACAATGATTAATTGCATTTATATAAAGTGTCAATAAAGTAGAGAGATTAGCGAGTGGTTTATAGGATTTAATGAACACGCCCGGATAACGGGGATTTACACGGAAATAAAGAATACCCGTTATTAAAGTCGTTTTTTCTGGTTGTCTCGTGGTCGAGATGATAAACGTCCCTCAAACAAAACAGAGAAACATACAGCGATAATATCCTTAATAATAAAATGAATATACGGGGATTGTGCAATCACACTCACATATTCCAGAGCCCAGTACTTGATGTGGAAGGTTTTTTTTTGAGATAGGATTTTCCCAGGAAGATACATTGAGATTTCTCTGGTTTTCAAGTTGCTTTTTATGTTTCTGGTTTGTTTTTGTTCCTGAGAGATAAGGGGGGAGGGGAAATCGAGGTGTATGGGCTGTATCACCCCAAAAGGTTGGCAAATGGCACTTTAATGGGAGGCACGTCTTGCGCTCTGGAATATGTGAGTGACATTGCACCATCAACATATAGTCATTTTATGAATAAGGATGTTTTTGCGCTGTATATGTCTGTTTAGTTTGACATTTATCTCGAGCTCGAGCTGAAGGAAAAGACTAATATTGATTTATTTCAGCTTAATCCCCCATTATCAGCGCATGTTTTTAGCACTAAATAACACACAGCTACGTTACTCATCACTGGACAGAAATTGCATCTGCATTGTGAGACAGCACAGTCACAGGGCGCTATAGCACAGTCCTCTGTCACAGGGCGCTACAGCACGGTCCTCTCTCACAGGGCGCTATAGCACGGTCCTCTGTCACAGGGCACTATAGCACAGTCACGGGGCGCTATAGCACGATCCTCTGTTACAGGGCGCTATAGCACGATCCTCTGTTACAGGGAGCTATAGCACGATCCTCTGTCACAGTCCTCTGTCACAGGACACTATAGCACAGTCCTCTGTCACAGGGCGCTATAGCACAGTCCTCTGTCACAGGGCGCTATAGCACAGTCCTCTGTCACAGGGCGCTATAGCACAGTCCTCTGTCACAGGGCGCTATAGCACAGTCCTCTGTCACAGGACGCTATAGCACAGTCCTCTGTCACAGGACGCTATAGCACAGTCCTCTGTTACAGGGCGCTATAGCATGATTCTGTCACAGGCGCTATAGCACGATCCTCTCTCAAAGTCTGCTATAGCACAGTCCTCTGTCACAGGGCGCTATAGCACAGTCCTCTCTCACAGGGCGCTATAGCACGGTCCTGTCAGAGGGCGCTATAGCACAGTCACAGGGCGCTATAGCACGGTCCTCTGTTACAGGGAGCTATTGCACGATCCTCTGTCACAGTCTGCTATAGCACAGTCCTCTCTCACATGACGCTATAGCACGATTCTGTCACAGGGTGCTATAGCACGGTCCTCTGTCACAGGGCGCTATAGCACGATCCTCTCACAGTCTGCTATAGCACAGTCCTCTGTCACAGGGCGCTATAGTACAGTCCTCTCTCACAGGGCGCTATAGCACGATCCTCTGTCACAGTCTGCTATAGCACAGTCCTCTCTCACATGACGCTATAGCACGATTCTGTCACAGGGCGCTATAGCACGGTCCTCTGTCACAGGGCGCTATAGCACAGTCCTCTCTCACAGGGCGCTATAGCACAGTCCTCTCTCACAGGGAGCTATAGCACAGTCCTCTCTCACAGGGCGCTATAGCACAGTCCTCTCTCACAGGGCGCTATAGCACAGTCCTCTGTCACAAGGCGCTATAGCACGGTCCTCTCTCACAGGGCGCTATAGCACGGTCCTCTCTCACAGGGCGCTACAGCACGGTCCTCTGTCACAGGGCGCTACAGCACGGTCCTCTGTCACAGGGCGCTACAGCACGGTCCTCTGTCACAGGGCGCTACAGCACGGTCCTCTGTCACAGGGTGCTACAGCACGATTCTGTCACAGGGTGCTATAGCATGGTCCTGTCACAGGGAGCAATAGCACAGTCCTCTCTCACAGGTCGCTACAGCACAGTCCTCTCTCACAGGGCGCTATAGCACAGTCCTCTCTCACAGGGCGCTATAGCACAGTCCTCTCTCACAGGGCGCTACAGGATAGTCCTCTGTCACAGGGCGATAAAGGACAGTCCTCTGTCACAGGGCGCTACAGCACGGTCCTCTGTCACAGGGCGCTACAGCACGATTCTGTCACAGGGCGCTATAGCACAGTCCTCAGTCACAGGGCGCTATAGCACAGTCCTCAGTCACAGGGCGCTATAGCACGGTCCTCTGGCACAGGGCGCTATAGCACAGCCCTCTGTCACAGGGCGCTATAGCACAGTCCTCTCTCACAGGGCGCTATAGCACAGTCCTGTCACAGGGCGCTATAGCACAGTCCTCAGTCACAGGGCGCTATAGCACGGTTCTCTGTCACAGGGCGCTATAGCACGGTTCTCTGTCACAGGGCGCTATAGCACGGTCCTCTGTCACAGGGCCCTACAGCACGGTCCTCTGTCACAGGGCGCTACAGCACGGTCCTCTGTCACAGGGCGCTACAGCACGGTCCTCTGTCACAGGGCGCTACAGCACGGTCCTCTGTCACAGGGCGCTACAGCACGGTCCTCTGTCGCAGGGCGCTATAGCACGGTCCTCTGTCACAGGGCGCTATAGCACAGTCCTCTCTCACAGGGCGCTATATAGCACAGTCCTGTCACAGGGCGCTATAGCACGGTCCTCAGTCACAGGGCGCTATAGCACGGTCCTCTGTCACAGGGCGCTATAGCACAGTCCTCTGTCACAGGGCGCTATAGCACAGCCCTCTGTCACAGGGCGCTATAGCACAGTCCTCTCTCACAGGGCGCTACAGCACAGTCCTGTCACAGGGCGCTATAACACAGTCCTCTCTCACAGGGCGCTATAGCACAGTCCTCTCTCACAGGGCGCTATAGCACAGTCCTGTCACAGGGCGCTATAGCACAGTCCTCTCTCACAGGGCGCTACAGCACAGTCCTCTCTCACAGGGCGTTATAGCACAGTCCTCTCTCACAGGGCGCTATAGCACAGTCCTCTCTCACAGGGCGCTATAGCACAGTCCTCTCTCACAGGGCGCTACAGGATAGTCCTCTGTCACAGGGCGCTACAGCACGGTCCTCTGTCACAGGGCGCTACAGCACGGTCCTCTGTCACAGGGTGCTACAGCACGATTCTGTCACAGGGCGCTATAGCACTGTCCTCTGTCACAGGGTGCTATAGCATGGTCCTGTCACAGGGAGCAATAGCACGGTCCTCTGTCACAGGGTGTTATAGTACGGTCCTCTGTCACAGGGCGCTATAGCACGGTCCTCTGTCACAGGGCGCTGTAGCACAGTCCTCTGTCACAGGGCGCTATAGCACAGTCCTCTGTCACAGGGCGCTATAGCACGGTCCTCTGTCACAGGGCGCTATAGCAAGGTCCTCTGTCACAGGGCGCTATAGCACGGTCCTCTGTCACAGGGCGCTATAGCAAGGCCCTCTGTCACAGGGCGCTATAGCACGGTCCTCTGTCACAGGGCGCTATAGCACGGTCCTCTGTCACAGGGCGCTATAGCACGGTCCTCTGTCACAGGGCGCTATAGCACGGTCCTCTGTCACAGTGCGCTATAGCACGGCCCTCTGTCACAGGGCGCTATAGCAAGGCCCTCTGTCACAGGGCGCTATAGCACGGTCCTCTGTCACAGGGCGCTATAGCACGGTCCTCTGTCACAGGGCGCTATAGCACGGTCCTCTGTCACAGGGCGCTATAGCACGGTCCTATGTCACAGGGCACTATAGCACGGTCCTCTGTCACAGTGCGCTATAGCACGGTCCAGTCACAGGGCGCTATAGCACGGTCCTCTGTCACAGGGTGCTATAGCACGATTCTCTGTCACAGTCTGCTATAGCACCGTCCTCTGTTACAGGGCGCTATAGCACGGTCCTCTGTCACAGGGCGCTATAGCACGGTCCTCTGTCACAGGGCGCTATAGCACGGTCCTATGTCACAGGGCGCTATAGCACGATCCTCTGTCACAGTCTGCTATAGCACAGTCCTCTCTCACAGGGCGCTATAGCACGGTCCTCTCTCACAGGGCGCTATAGCACGGTCCTCTCTCACAGGGCGCTATAGCACGGTCCTCTGTCACAGGGCGCTACAGCACGGTCCTCTGTCACAGGGCGCTACAGCACGGTCCTCTGTCACAGGGCGCTACAGCACGGTCCTCTCTCACAGGGTGCCATAACACGGTCCTATGTCACAGGGCGCTATAGCACGATCCTCTGTCACAGTCTGCTATAGCACAGTCCTCTCTCACAGGGCGCTATAGCACGGTCCTCTCTCACAGGGCGCTATAGCACGGTCCTCTCTCACAGGGCGCTATAGCACGGTCCTCTCTCACAGGGCGCTATAGCACGGTCCTCTCTCACAGGGCGCTATAGCACGGTCCTCTGTCACAGGGCGCTACAGCACGGTCCTCTGTCACAGGGCGCTACAGCACGGTCCTCTGTCACAGGGCGCTACAGCACGGTCCTCTCTCACAGGGTGCCATAACACGGTCCTATGTCACAGGGCGCTATAGCACGATCCTCTGTCACAGTCTGCTATAGCACAGTCCTCTCTCACAGGGCGCTATAGCACGGTCCTCTCTCACAGGGCGCTATAGCACGGTCCTCTGTCACAGGGCGCTATAGCACGGTCATCTGTCACAGGGCGCTACAGCACGGTCCTCTGTCACAGGGCGCTATAGCACGGTCCTCTGTCAAAGGGCGCTATAGCACGGTCATCTGTCACAGGGCCCTATAGCACGGTCATCTGTCACAGGGCGCTACAGCACGGTCCTCTGTCACAGGGCGCTACAGCACGGTCCTCTGTCAAAGGGCGCTACAGCACGGTCCTCTGTCACAGGGCGCTATAGCACGCGCCTCTGTCACAGGGCCCTATAGCACGGTCCTCTGTCACAGGGCGCTATAGCACGGTCCTCTGTCACAGGGCGCTATAGCACGGTCCTCTGTCACAGGGCGCTATAGCACGGTCCTCTGTCACAGGGCGCTATAGCACGGTCCTCTGTCACAGGGCGCTATAGCACGGTCCTCTGTCACAGGGCGCTATAGCACGGTCCTCTGTCACAGGGCGCTATAGCACGGTCCTCTGTCACAGGGCCCTATAGCACGTCCTCTGTCACAGGGCGCTATAGCACGGTCCTCTGTCACAGGGCGCTATAGCACGGTCCTATGTCACAGGGCACTATAGCTCGGTCCTGTCACAGGACGCTATAGCACGGTCCTCTGTCACAGGGTGCTATAGCACGATTCTCTGTCACAGTCTGCTATAGCACCGTCCTCTGTTACAGGGCGCTATAGCACGGTCCTCTGTCACAGGGCGCTATAGCACGGTCCTCTGTCACAGGGCGCTATAGCACGGTCCTCTGTCACAGGGCGCTATAGCACGGTCCTATGTCACAGGGCGCTATAGCACAGTCCTCTCTCACAGGGCGCTATAGCACGGTCCTCTCTCACAGGGCGCTATAGCACGGTCCTCTGTCACAGGGCGCTACAGCACGGTCCTCTGTCACAGGGCGCTACAGCACGGTCCTCTGTCACAGGCGCTACAGCACGGTCCTCTGTCACAGGGCGCTACAGCACGGTCCTCTCTCACAGGGTGCCATAACACGGTCCTCTGTCACAGGGCGCTATAGCACGATCCTCTGTCACAGTCTGCTATAGCACAGTCCTCTGTCACAGGGCGCTATAGCACGGTCCTCTCTCACAGGGCGCTATAGCACGGTCCTCTGTCACAGGGCGCTATAGCACGGTCATCTGTCACAGGGCGCTACAGCACGGTCCTCTGTCACAGGGCGCTATAGCACGGTCCTCAGTCACAGGGCGCTATAGCACGGTCATCTGTCACAGGGCCCTATAGCACGGTCATCTGTCACAGGGCGCTACAGCACGGTCCTCTGTCACAGGGCGCTACAGCACGGTCCTCTGTCAAAGGGCGCTACAGCACGGTCCTCTCTCACAGGGCGCTATAGCACGGTCCTCTGTCACAGGGCGCTACAGCACGGTCCTCTGTCACAGGGCGCTACAGCACGGTCCTCTGTCACAGGGCGCTACAGCACGGTCCTCTGTCACAGGGCGCTACAGCACGGTCCTCTCTCACAGGGTGCCATAACACGGTCCTCTGTCACAGGGCGCTATAGCACGATCCTCTGTCACAGTCTGCTATAGCACAGTCCTCTGTCACAGGGCGCTATAGCACGGTCCTCTCTCACAGGGCGCTATAGCACGGTCATCTGTCACAGGGCCCTATAGCACGGTCATCTGTCACAGGGCGCTACAGCACGGTCCTCTGTCAGGGCGCTACAGCACGGTCCTCTGTCAAAGGGCGCTACAGCACGGTCCTCTGTCACAGGGCGCTATAGCACGGTCCTCTGTCACAGGGCGCTATAGCACGCGCCTCTGTCACAGGGCCCTATAGCACGGTCCTCTATCACAGGGCGCTATAGCACGGTCCTCTGTCACAGGGCGCTATAGCACGGTCCTCTGTCACAGGGCGCTATAGCACGGTCCTCTGTCACAGGGCGCTATAGCACGGTCCTCTGTCACAGGCGCTATAGCACGGTCCTCTGTCACAGGGCGCTATAGCACGGTCCTCTGTCACAGGGCGCTATAGCACGGTCCTCTTGTCACAGGGCCTATAGCACGGTCCTCTGTCACAGGGCGCTATAGCACGGTCCTCTGTCACAGGGCCTATAGCACAGTCCTCTGTCACAGGGCCCTATAGCACAGTCCTCTGTCACAGGGCGCTATAGCACAGTCCTCTGTCACAGGGCCCTATAGCACAGTCCTCTGTCACAGGGCGCTATAGCACGGTCCTCTGTCACAGGGCGCTATAGCACGGTCCTCTGTCACAGGGCGCTACAGCACGGTCCTCTGTCACAGGGCGCTATAGCACGGTCCTCTGTCACAGGGCGCTATAGCACGGTCCTCTGTCACAGGGCGCTATAGCACAGTCCTCTGTCACAGGCGCTATAGCACGGTCCTCTGTCACAGGGCGCTATAGCACAGTCCTCTGTCACAGGGCGCTATAGCACAGTCCTCTGTCACAGGGCGCTATAGCACAGTCCTCTGTCACAGGGCGCTATAGCACGGTCCTCTGTCACAGGGCGCTACAGCACGGTCCTCTGTCACAGGGCGCTATAGCACGGTCCTCTGTCACAGGGCGCTATAGCACGGTCCTCTGTCACAGGGCGCTATAGCACGGTCCTCTGTCACAGGGCGCTATAGCACGGTCCTCTGTCACAGGGCGCTATAGCACAGTCCTCTGTCACAGGGCGCTATAGCACAGTCCTCTGTCACAGGGCGCTATAGCACAGTCCTCTGTCACAGGGCGCTATAGCACGGTCCTCTGTCACAGGGCGCTACAGCACGGTCCTCTGTCACAGGGCGCTATAGCAGTGATGCTAAAATAATGAACCTCTCACTATAACAGCGACACTAAACCTTTGTGTCTTTTTCCCTTTTCTTTATCGGCTTCTCTGAGCCTCAGGATGCGCCTACGGTCGCCAGGGCGGCCATGTTTTCCTGGACACATATTACCATTTCATGCAGAGGGGCAGCACAGGGAAAAGTGCTTCCCGGCAACGTGTATAATTCATATGCTGCAGGTCACCTGGGATTCCTCACCTGCAGCGTATGGATTATACATGTTACAGGGTGGCATTTTTCATGCACCGCCCATCAGCATGAATACATTATGTGTCCAGGATAACATGGCCGCCCCTTAAAGAAAAAATAAAACACGGGAATATTCACAGACCAATCCATGTACCGCGACACGGTATATATTGTCATTACTCATTGTTTTTTCGGGTTGTTTTCACACTTTTTGTCTCTTTGTGTGCTTTATTGTGTACACTATGGGGGGGGTATCATTCCGTGCTGACGTTTTGGGGTTTGCTGCGCCACACTCACTGCGGAGCTGCACGGGACCTTTAACCATTTCTGTCGCTTGTTTATTGTTCGGGTACAAACATTGTGTTTTGGTGTTTGTGTACTGAGTTGTGCGGGGGGGGGGGGTCACACATTTTAACCTCACGATAGAATCGCAGGTGATTTTTACCGTAAAAACCTGAACCGGCTAATGGGCTGAAAATTACCAAAAGGTTGAGAAACTTTGCAATAAAACAAAGGAAAAGCAGCGACAGCACAACATAGACCGGTGCGATGTGCGACGCGGCTCTGACTTCACGGCGACTGGAAACACAACCAGATTTAACAGGAAAGCAATGAAGCCGCATGAAGTGCCGGTAAATCTGGTTTGTTCATGGGTCAGGGTCTGCCGAGCGGCGCCAGTGAAGTCAGAATACAATAAAACGTATGGGTTTGATGGAGGGAAGTGGACGACGTGCCGGTATGTGCTAACCTTGTGTTCATATCTTCTCTAGAGATAAACTACCTGCTGGTGTCCCGGGATCCTCACGTATTCCATCCGCTGCTTGGAGTGTTTGTTACTCTTATCTCCGCCGCTCGGCTGCACCAACTTCAGGCGGGAGCCCACAGGGTTAACCATCTTCATGGGGGGGATGGATACACCCCCGCTCTGCAGGGAGGAAGAGGAAGACACAGTCAGTGCAGGTCAGGGACGCGGACAGTTTTGGCTGAAAGCCGGTGTTAGTTTCGTGATGGCAGCGCCGGCGTTAATGCTTTATGGGAAGCGGCAAAAACCGTGGCCTCAAAACACACAAGAAAAAATTATTTATCACAATTATTTCCTTGTTTTTACTTTTCCACGGTCTCTCGCGGTAACTGAGAAGGTGAGTTATTGCCGCCGTGTCGGTTTCTCGCGGTAATGGAGAAGGTGAGTTATTGCCGCCGTGTCGGTCGCTCGCGGTAACAGTTTCCTGTCCCCCAGGGCACTACCCGGACCCCCATACACCTTTTATGGCAAATATCTAGCATATATGTCCTCTTGGACGGCTCTCTAAAAATCTAACTTTTGAGTCCCATTGACTTGTATTGAGTTCGGTTCGAGTTCGAATCGAACACGGGGGTGTTCGGCTCATCCAGGTGAGTTATTGCCGCTGTGTCGGTTTCTCACGGTAACAGAGGTGAGTTATTGCCGCCGCGTCGGTCTCTCGCGGTAACGGAGGTGAGTTATTGCCGCCGTGTCGGTCTCTCGCGGTAATGGAGGTGAGTTATTGCCGCCGCGTCGGTCTCTCGCGGTAACGGAGGTGAGTTTTTCCGCCGTGTCGGTCTCTGCGGTAATGGAGAAGATGAGTTATTGCCGCTGTGTCGGTTTCTCACGGTAACAGAGGTGAGTTATTGCCGCCGCGTCGGTCTCTCGCGGTAATGGAGGTGAGTTATTGCCGCCGTGTCGGTCTCTCGCGGTAACGGAGAAGATGAGTTATTGCCGTCATGTCGGTTTCTCGCGGTAACGGAGGTGAGTTATTGCCGTCGTGTCGGTTTCTCGCGGTAACGGAGGAGGTGAGTTATTGCCGTCGTGTTAGTCTCTAGCGGTAACGAAGGCGAGTTATTGCCGCCGTGTCGTCTTTTCGCGGTAACGGAGAAGGTGAGTTATGCCGTCGTGTCGGTTTCTCGGCGGTAACGGAGAAGGTGAGTTATTGCCGTCGTGTCGGTTTCTCGCGGTAACGGAGGTGAGTTATTGCCGTCGTGTCGGTTTCTCGCGGTAACGGAGGAGGTGAGTTATTGCTGCCGTGTCGGTCTTTCGCGGTAACGGAGAAGGTGAGTTATTGTCGTCGTGTTAGTCTCTAGCGGTAACGAAGGCGAGTTATTGCCGCCGTGTCGGTCTTTCGCGGTAACGGAGAAGGTGAGTTATTGCCGTCGTGTCGGTTTCTCGCGGTAACGGAGAAGGTGAGTTATTGCCGTCGTGTCGGTTTCTCGCGGTAACGGAGGTGAGTTATTGCCGTCGTGTCGGTTTCTCGCGGTAACGGAGGAGGTGAGTTATTGCCGTCGTGTCGGTTTCTCGTGGTAACGGAGAAGGTGAGTTATTGCCGTCGTGTCGGTTTCTCGCGGTGACGGAGAAGGTGAGTTATTGCCGTCGTGTCGGTTTCTCGCGGTAAAGGAGAAGGTGAGTTATTGCCGTCGTGTCGGTTTCTCGCGGTGACGGAGAAGGTGAGTTATTGCCGTCGTGTCGGTTTCTCGCGGTGACGGAGAAGGTGAGTTATTGCCGTCGTGTCGGTTTCTCGCGGTAACGGAGGTGAGTTATTGCCGTCGTGACGGTTTCTCGCGGTAACGGAGAAGGTGAGTTATTGCCGTCGTGTCGGTTTCTCGCGGTAACGGAGGTGAGTTATTGCCGTCGTGTCGGTTTCTCGTGGTAACGGAGAAGGTGAGTTATTGCCGTCGTGTCGGTTTCTCGCGGTGACGGAGAAGGTGAGTTATTGCCGCTGCATTGTTCGCTTTATAACGTAAAAACAGATAAAGCTGCGGCTTCAGAACAAAGTGAGGGAAATGGTTATTATTTTCGTTTCTCGCTCATGTTTGGAATCGATGGAAAGGTCAGACACTGCTTTCTCCAGGGACTCCTCTCCTGACCTTGTGCGGCGCACGGAGTCAGAGATACGGCTCCAAATGACCCCTGTATCTCCTATAATGGAATTTCAGCTTCGGTTGGGGCCCCTGCGCCCTGAGCCCCCCCCCCCCTTACCTCTCTGGATCCGCCAGCGGCACAGATACCCTGGACCAGCTCCTAAGGCTGGGGTCAGACGAACGCAGTTTTAACGTGCGTTTAGGTGCACTTAATCACGGCCGTGCTAGCAGCAAATGACGGGCAACATACGAAGTGCGGCCACACGAAAGTTCGGCCGCGCAACGCAAGCGGCAAACAAAAGCAATTTCTCGAACGCAGAACCGCTAGTACTGACGTACAGAGTGCGCTGCGTCCGCTAGCGGCGTGTGTGCCTGATTAGGAGACATCAGACGCTGCTCATGTCCGGCTAACATAACGTCCAGACACCCAAAGTTTCCTGGTTTGGATCCGTAAAAATCACGGCCACAATTGCACATCGTATTATTATTATTCTTCTTTATTTATAAAGCGCCAGCATATTCCGCAGCGCTGTACAATAAGCACAGTATAGACAGGGTTACAATACATTGAACAACATTTGACAAACAGTACAGGAGGAGATGAGGCCCTATTCCTGTAGGAACTCACAATCTGGGAGGGTTGGGGTTGGATACAGGAGGAGAGGACTGTAAGGTGAGAGTGATTGATGGTTGCGTCAGTGAGTCGGGGGGGGGGTCGGCTTCCCTAAATAGGAACGTTTTAAGGGAGCGTTTGAAGGAAGAGAAGTTAGGGGAAAGTCTGACAGTACGAGAGAGAGCGTTCCAGAGAGTGGGGGCTGCGCGTGAGAAATCCTGCAGTCTATCATGGGAAGAGGTGATGCGGGGAGAAGCTAGGCGCAGGTCACTGTTTGACCTTAGGGAGCGGGCTGGGGTGTATTTGGTGATTAGTGAGGACAGTAGTGGGGCGCTGAGTTAGTGAGGGTTTTGTAGGTAAGGATAAGGATTTTGAACTTAATTCTGCAGTGGATGGGGAGCCAGTGAAGGGACTCGCAGAGGGGAGCGGCAGAGACAGAGCGGCGGGTGAGTGAATTAGCCTGGCGGAGGCGTTCAGGATGGATTGTAGGGGGAGAGGCGGGACAGAGGGAGGCCAGATAAGAGATTATTGCAATAGTCGAGTCGGGAGATTACCAGGGCGTGTATGAGTTGTTTTGTGGTGACAGCGGTAGGAAATGGCCGAATTCTGGAAATATTACGCAGTTGGTATCGGCAGGAGGAGGAAAGAGACTTGATGTGGGGGATGAAGGAAAGAGCAGAGTCAAGTGTAACTCCAAGACAGCGAACTTGGTTGATGGGGAGATGATGCGATCCCTCCACCGTATAGAGAGTCAGGAGGTGGGGAGGTATTGGAGGGAGGAATAAGTAGGAGCTCAGTTCTTTGACATGTTGATCTTTAGGTGGTGTGAGGGCCATCCAGGAGGAGATGCCAGATAAGCAGCACTGACTTTGAAAAGGACAGGGGGAGAGAGATCAGGGGTAGAGAGGTAGATCTGAGTGTCATCAGCGTAGAGGTGCTTTAAAGCCAAAGCTGTTGATGATTTTGCCCAGGGAGGAGGTGTAGATGGAAAAGAGCAGAGGACCAAGGACAGAGCCTTGAGGTACACCAACAGATAGAGGCAATGAAGAGGAGGAGTTACCAGCAAAGGACACACAGAAGGACCTGTTGGATAAATAGGAGTCAATCCAAGTGAGTGCAGTGTCACCGAGACCCAGAGAGTTGAGGGTCTGTAGAAGGAGGGGGTGGTCAACAGTGTCAAAAGCAGCCGAGAGGTCAAACAGGATGAGAATAGAATAGTGGCCGTGTTTTTTAGCAGTTAGGAGGTCGTTGGTGACTTTGGTGAGGGCAGTTTCAGTTGAGTGTAGGGGACGGAAGCCAGATTGCAGGGGGTCAAGTAGGGAATTGGAGGACAGGGAGAGGGAGAGGCGGTTGAAGACTAGTTTTTCTAAGAGCTTAGAGGTAAAGGGAAGCAGGGATACAGGGCGGTAGTTGGATGGAGAGTTGGGGTCTAGGGATGGTTTCTTTAGTAAAGGGGTAACTAGCGCGTGTTTGAAGGCGGATGGAAAGGAGCCAGTGGAGAGAGATAGGTTGAAGATGTGTGTGAGAGCAGGGGTGAGGGAGGAGGAGAGGGAGGAATTAGATGTGAGGGAATGGGGTCGAGTGGGCACGTGGTGAGATGTGAGGAGGACAATAAGGAATTGACTTCCTCCTCAGTGGCTGGGAGGAAGCGGCAGAGGGTGGCAGAGGGGACCTGTGGGAGTGGAGGTGGCAGATAACTATCTTGTGTTGGGATGTTGCTTCTGATAGTTAGAGTTTTACTGAGGAAGTAGTCTGCCAGGTCTTGAGCGCTGAAGGCAGCTGTGGGGGAGGTGCAGGTGGGTAGAGGAGGGTGTTGAAGGTGGACCAGAGCCGTTTAGGTTGGAGGACAGCGTAGATATAAGAGATGAGAAGAAGGATTGTTTGGCCAAGTGGAGGGCAGAGGTGTATGACCGGAGAATAAACTTGAAGTGAACAAAATCAGCTTCAGAGCGGGATTTCCTCCAGGCACGCTCTGCGGTGCGGGAGCATCTTTGCAGGTAGCGAGTCTGGAGGGTGTGCCAGGGCTGAAGCTGGCGGCGTGGGGCCTTACAGAGTCGAAGAGGAGCAAGAGTGTCTAGAGCAGAGATAAGCGTAGTGTTGTAGTGATTAGTGGCAGCATCAGGGCAGGTGAAGGATGAGGTGTGAGGGAGGTGGTGAAGTAGGTTGGAGAATTGATGGGGGTCCACAGCATGCAGATTTCTGCGAGTGTGTGTGCGGGGTGGGGGAGCAGGGTGTTCAGGAAGTCCAGATAGGCTGAAAGAGAGAAGGTGGTGGTCAGAGATGGGGAAAGGGCGACAGTTGAACTCAGAAATGGAGCAGAGGTTGGAAAAGACCAGGTCAATAACGTGACCATCGCGGTGGGTAGGGAGGAGGGAGGATTGTGTGAGTCCAAGGGAGGACGTGAGTGAAAAAAGTTTGGAGGCAGCAGGGGCGGAAGGATCATCAATGGGAATGTTGAAGTCCCTGAGAATTAGGCATGGAAGACTAGAAGACAGGAAGTGAGAAAGCCAGGTAGCAAAGTGGTCAAAGAACTGGGAGGTTGGTCCCGGTGGGCGGTAGATGACTGCCACCCTGAGAGCCAGAGGAGAGAACAGGCGGATGCAGTGTGTCTCGAAGGAGGAGAAGGAGAGGGATGGGGGTGGAGGGAGATGCTGGTAGGTGCAGGTGGAAGAGAGCAGGATTCCGACCCCGCCACCATTTCTCTGCGGACGCAGCGCACTCTGTACGTCAGTACTAGCGGTTCTACGTTCTCGAAAAAATGAGGTTTGTTTGCCGCTTGCGTTGCGCGGCCGGACTTCACATATTGCCCGTCATTTGCTGCTACTGCGGCCGTGATTAAGTGCGCCTAAACGCACGTTAAAAATGCGTTAGTCTGACCCCAGCCTTAATCAATGTCGCGTTAACGCCTGGTAACGTCCTTATCGCCACTTTGCCAGTTATTCCAATTTGAAAGCGCCGCGACTCTCCCATCATCAATACAAGATCTCGCCACACATTAATGCCGCTCTGGACGCCAATAAATGCTGTGACATTGCATCAGCTTATCCACACGATGCCGCGGCGAATGCCTGACGCAATCACAGCAAAAGCCGCGACACAACCACATATTGCAGCGAGAGTTTATTAATGGCCGGGTGTAACAGCTGTATTTATGTAAAGACGTATCCGCATCCTCACTGCTACAAGGACACGTCTTGCCCGTGCCGGCAGGGTCACAGAAATCGAGTCACGGTGCAGGTTCAATGCGATGAGGGCTTTATGGCTGGAATATTCTAGCAATAGATTAGAAGAGACGCACAGGAATAATAAATGTAAACACAGATAAAGCTTCTTTAAACCCTTTAAATGGGATTTTAGCGTCACTGTTGCTGGTTGGTTTCTTGAAGAACCTCGGATAATGGGCTCTGGATGATGTCCGGATCCCCCAGACAGGGTGTTATGGGGGCCTTGTGCTAAAAGCTCCTGTGAGTTCACCCGAAGCTCCTGGTGAAAACCTCCCGGCTGGGCTCCTATAAGGATAAAGTGACCACCGAGGTCTCAGTCTGAAACGGGAAGCCGGACTGAATTCCTGACATCCCCAGCCACCAGAGGGCGGGAGCGGAAAAAGACGTGTAGAACCAGGTATAATAGACAAAAACAGTAATAAGACGATTTGAGAAGAGTTTGGACAAACGGATGGAGAGAGACACTATGAGGCAGATCAGCAAAGTTCTAAACGTGTCCCCCAGAAACCTTGATGAGTAAGAAGGTCCACTGGCCTGAGCAGCCGATACGGGGACTCGCCCAGAGAGGAAGCCACCCGTTACCAGCAACGAGGGAGGGAAATACAGATAATCAGACGACAGCAAGAGGACAGAGAAGCCAAGAACAGAAAACTACGAGACAGGGAAACTCATGGGATACAAAGTAACTGTCCCGTCTCTCAGCTCGGGGATTTCTGGCCAGTAACACCATGAAGGCCTCGTTTCTGGCCAGTAACACCATGAAGACCTCGTTTCCCGTTCGTTGAAGTAAAACACATTCAGACTGGAAGCTTTTGTCTCTTCGGTCACAGAACATTAATAAAGTCGATTTCCTTCCCAAAGTCGAGGAGACTATCCTGGTCCAGTCGTTTACGTAACTATGACAACGTTTAAACCGCTTCACATGGACCTGGACGTGATGGAAACTAATGGGTTCGTATGTTTTGTCTCCAGTGATGTCCGACCTCTCAGCATCCAATATGAGGCAACACTGTGTTCTTCAAACTTGTGCTCAGGATCCTTCATCAGGCCGGAATTTCGTGGAATCTTTGCTCCGTCGGGTTGACGAACGTCTCGGATCTGGACCTGAGTGAGGATTCTGGGGACAGGAGTGAAGAACAGTGTTGCATGAAACCATTGATCCAATGGTGGGTGCAGTGGCAGCTCTAGGAGCAGTGAGGCCTTAAGGACCTCAGGTTTCAGCTTGGCCTCTTTCCATGCAAAGTGGAGAATTTAACCCAATAAATTTGAGTTACTGTTAACTCAGGTCTTTTGACAGAAACGGTGTGAATATAGGGGTGTATTTGTTTGGAACGTCAGTACAATGTCATTCTAAATAAATGGCATCATTCGAGGCCCTAGCGGGAGCGAGACCATAGACGGCCGCCTAGTTTGTCTAATTAGAGAGCCGCCTCTGGTGTCCACCGGGATGTGGTCAATTTTATGGCCACGTTTAAAAAAAAAATGAGACCTGAACAATTGAAGCTTAATGAAAGGCAGAAGAAGAGTAAAGGTAACAGAGGAAGATCATAAACAGCACCTGGGGGAGCTTGGGTTTCGGGAGCAAAGGTGGTTTGGTGTTGGCCTGTGGATCGCTGCCCTTTCCCGCGTCTTCCCTCTGTGAGCCGAGGAGAGGACTTTCTGCAGGAGAATTTACTTTGTTGGTATCACACTGGGTTAGTGAATCTCGTTGTGCTTGCTCAGATGTTATCGTCCAGCTGTTCTCAGAGGCCGTTGGCTGCTTTGCTCCGATTTCATTTATGGTCAGTTCCAGCTCCCTGATGCTCTCCTCCAGGCTGTCCAGCCTCTGGTACGTGTTCCTACAAATGTCCATACTCCTCCAAGCCACAGAGTTACCATCCTCAGCCATTATGTCTTTGGTTACATTAGACACACCTTGACCACTCGGGTTTGTTGCACTCGCACTGTGTATCATCTTCTGAACATCAATGACCTTGAGCTTAGCTGTGCATCCTGACCGAAGGACGTTTGACAAGGCCATGCTGTGTAGCTTGGGGAACTCAATCTTACCACAACTCGACCTCTGAGATTTTGGCTCCTTTGTTTGCGTAACTCTTGGCTTTGGCACAGGGGCGGGGTTTTTTGGTAGTGTCCTTGGCTCTTTGCTTGTGACCTTCTCAGTTTGGCCTCCAAGATCTCGAGATGAATTCCGGCCATCGTTTCTTCTCGTTTCCTCGTCATTCGGGTCTGACGCCACCTTTCCGCACTGAAACCCTCTCTGTCCTCCAAGCTCATCTTCACACCTTGTGATTTCCCATAGCTGTCTGTAAGCAGCTTCAAGACTCATCGGTTCCTCAAACGTAATAAGGACAGGTTTACCATTATGTAGGACATTCCCGGCCTCTGCTACACGGTCACTGCACGCGCCGCCACTTCGTTTAACTTGTATTACTCTCACATCGTCAGGAACCTCCACTCGCTCCTTTTCTTCTGTGGTCACGGATATAATGTTGTTCTTTGTAATCATAAAACCTGCAATGTCTTCTTCAGGGTCTTTATTTTGCCAAACCAAGCTGCCATCTTTGACCAAACTTGCATCTTTAGAGACTTTTGAGTTAAAGGAACCTGTGCTAAAAGATCTTTGAGAGTCTGAAATATCTTGGCCAGATGTGCAGCTGGTATGCTTCAAGTTGTCCTCCAGTCCCACCCTGAATTGATCGGATTCTCCAGCGTTACCCTGTGCGATGTGATCGTCTTTGGTTACGGCTTGGTATGACCACTCTGGACCATGTTCTCCCGAAAAGTCAAATATTTCTGGTTTAGTCCAGTCGCTCTCCGTGTTGGGTGATGGAGGGTCAGACGTCCACACAGTGAAAATAATCTGAGGCAGAGGCGATGACGTCCCACTGACTGCTGGAACGTCTGGAGGGTTAGACCGTCTCTAAAACGACCAAAAAAACGTTATGACTGGAAGTTCATGAAAAATAACTCGTTACAATGTGTCTGCGTGAGGCTCTACTGTATACACACACTCTAACCATTACTTTCATGCTGTCAGGACTTGATCGTGATGCACAGAAAGCGTCTTTACGGTGAGCGACACGTGTGTTTGTGGGACGCAAAAAAAAAACTCGACACGAGATTCTAAGAATAATGGTCCAGATAAAACACAAGGCCCTAATCCGAGCCGGCTGCTAACTTAACCCCATAGACTGTAACGGCTCTGGGAAGTTTGCAACAGCTCTGGTTAAATTAGCACCAAGCTTGGAATAGGGCCCAGGGACGGCTCGTGGCAGCCCGATAGGACAATCTTTTATTATACAACTTGTGTTTTTTTTGTTTTGGCCTCTGGACCAGACGTGTGCGATTTGTCCGAAATTTCAGCAATTCGTATTTCCGAAACAAGAACCGTATATATCGGCTGCACCCGAAACGACATGTAACGTATTGAATTTGTGATGCCGTAACAAGAAAAACAGCTTTTAAATAATAAAAAGATTTAAAAAAAATCTTTTTAAAAATACAAGAGATTTTTGTAAACAATAAAAGATCTTACTTTTTTTTTTTAAATAAAAGCCTTTATTACATTAAAACCTATGGGATTCGCCTGATTAAACCGGTCGCATTGAAGCATCGGAAATCAGGGCATTTTGGTGCAATTCATCGTTCTGTGAATAGACGTATCATTAGATCTCTAGGGGACAATGTCTCTGTCTCTGTGAACATAGGATCTCCGGTGCTTTATCAGACGGGACGTCGTGCAGTAACATGGATTCAAAGTAACCCTGCCGGGGAGCTGCATGTTTGTAATGCCGTTATGTGTCATCCCTGGATTTCAGGGTTATTCAGAGAGCACCGAAATGTCACCGACATCATTCAGTAATCACCGCAGGGTCCCCAAAGTGCAGCGAATCGGCTGCTGAATCCTGCCACAAACCCGCCGGACAGACGCTGCAAACCTGCCGCCACCAGACGCAGCTGATGAGCCGCCGACCGGCCGCAGAAAGAAGTCAACAAGCCGCCGGACAGGTAAAAAAAACAACAAAATTATTCAGTGTCAAATTTGAAACGTGATTTGCAAAAAACTGGACGAAAATGTCTGGAATTAACATATAAGATCCTATGAATAATATTAAACAGGTCTGTACAGAAAAAAGAAAAAAAAAGCTATTAAAAAAAAAAAATCAAACCTTTTTTATTGCAAAAAAAATTAGACTTTTTGCTGCAGAATAAAATAATAAACGGTTTATTAGATATTGGATAAAAACGGGAATATTTTTAACATTGAAACCTATGGGATTCTCCTGAATAAACCTGCCGAATGAAACCACTGAACATCAGGGCATTTCACTGACATTTCTCTGCTGTTCAATGTGAATAGATTAACCATTGCTTCTCTATGGGGGATTTCACTGCCGCCGAACAGCACCGTATTTCACTGCCGCCGAACAGCACCGTATTTCACTGCCGCCGAACAGCACCGTATTTCACTGCCGCCGAACAGGTGCCGTATTTCACTGCCGCCGAACAGGCGCCGTATTTCAATGGCGCCGAACAGGCGCCATATTTGCAGGCAATTCGCCAAAATTTGGCAAACTGCCTGCTCTCTGAATAGACGAATAGCCCCGAAATGGCACCATACGGGGAAATTCACTGTTCGGGGCCATTTCGTCGCTCTCTGAATAACCCCTGTAGTGTTTCATTGTACAGTAACCTGGATACAAAGTAACCGCGCCGGGGAGTTGCACCTTTCCGCTGCTGTTATGCCGCTTGCAATCAGTGTTATGTTGTCGTTATGTTTAATTGTGGAATAAAACGTAGCCCCTGAATCGTTCTTACCTGGGGCTGGGGATCTGGACACGGCCGGGGAAGCGCAGGCGTCCGCTCTGGTGGTCGGTCTCTGTTTTTGGAGGCTGTGGTCTGCCAGGATAGGTCACCATTAGCCATGGTTATTAAGAGCATGAATGAGATTTGGAAGCGCTGTGTGAACTTCCAGTAAAGGTGGAAGGACAGAGCGCTGCAAGCGAATGCACAGGGCAGACCGAGAGCTGCAGACGAGCACCCAGGGCAGACAGAGAGCTGCAGGCGAGCGCACAGGGCAGACAGAGAGCTGCAGGCGAGCGCACAGGGCAGACAGAGAGCTGCAGGCGAGCGCACAGGGCAGACAGAGAGCTGCAGGCGAGCGCACAGGGCAGACAGAGAGCTGCAGGCGAGCACACAGGGCAGACAGAGAGCTGCAGGCGAGCGCACAGGGCAGAGAGAGCTGCAGGCGAGCGCACAGGGCAGACCGAGAGCTGCAGGCGAGCGCCCAGGGCAGACAGAGCGCTGCAGGCGAGCGCCCAGGGCAGAGAGAGCTGCAGGCGAGCGCACAGGGCAGAGAGAGCTGCAGGCGAGCGCACAGGGCAGAAAGAGAGGACGTACAGACAGAGGTGCCTGAGATCAGGACAGACGCGGAGGCCGAGGGGTGGAGGGTCCATTAGCTTGTCAGATGAAGAATGTTTGATAAAGAGTTTTATTTTGCAGGAAAGAGAGAGCAGAGACACCGGCTCCGGCGTCTGACTGCGCATGTCAAGGGATTCCACGCGCCACGGGGGGGGGGGGGGTGTTTAGCTGCAGAATCTAGAATTAGAAAGCGGAACGCGTCTGTCCGGCCGGTTAATTATCAGCATGAAAATGTACAATAGCAAAAAGGACGAGAATCACAAACATCCTGAGAACAAACACACCCAGATATACGCTGTATTTATTAGAAGATACACGAGGCTTTATCCTGTATTTACCCGCGTGACGCCGTGTATTATCATCACACACAGCACGTCAGTCACTTAACTCTGATCCTGCTGCGGGAATCACCGTCTGTTAAACATGAAGCCACATAAACATTATCCCTATATACGATTTATATCTTAAATGCAGACTTTGCCAGTGAGAAACGGTATCCCCGGCTGCAAGCGCTGCGATCACTTCCTGCGCCGTCACTCTCTGGCAGAGCCACCCGCGCTTTGATTTCTCCGCTAGGATGAGGCCTCACAGTAAGTCGGGGGACACAGACATGCGGTTTAGTGGCCCCTGGTGCCTGACAGGCTGGTGTGCGTGCGGGCAGCATGTGCTCCATTGGCATCGGCAGACCGATGTTCTCTCCACCGGTGACGTGAAGGAGGTGACAGGCATTAGTCGGTTAGTTGAGAGTCAGGAGGAGAAGGAAAGTGAAGGAAAGGATGGTGAGAAGTGCACAGCGGCCCGGACCGGCCGCCAAGAGCACGAGCTGTTACCTTCCATCCTCCTGGTGCAGCAGCGGCCTCAACGGACCAGAGCTGTGCCGGCCGTGGCAAAACCCGAGTGGCTGCCGTGTGGTCACAATGAACCTGAGGGACCATGGAGGAGCCAGAGCTTCTCTGAAAAACCTGAAGAGTCAAAATACAGCAGGATGGGGGAGAAAACCCACAACGTATAAGAAAGCATCATCACAGCCGCCGAAAGGCAGAGCTACGTCCTTAAATCTAGTATATACACACAGCGCGGCATCATCAGGATGACATCACCAGGTGTCCCTCAGACTCGAGCTCAGGTCCTGCACGAGTATATTTATGCAGATATAAGTACATATCTGCAGTCCAGATAAAATCATAATACAAGCATTTGATTGGGTGATGGAAAGCGATACATATTGTACATCTGAAGGAAGAGAGATAAAGGACGATGCCGCCCGGACGAAGGTTATCCTAGAACTGAAACGTTAAACGTCGACTTAGTTTACGTAAATAAATGCAACTTTGTTTCAAGATAGAGCAGCACGCTCTATCAAGCTGTAATCTATGTCTGTGCTGACTGGACCCGGGCACATGGATATTTTGGATCCCTGAGTGTAAGAAATACAGATGTATATATATATATATTTCTGTTTTGTTCAGTTTCCTGTCCTTATTTTGTGATCAGTTATTTAATCAGCCTGCACGGAGGAGCTCTCTGTTCTATGATCTATGGAAAGAAATGCTTACGCCGGCTATTGAATATGGAGATGTAGAGTATGCAGCCGCCCCGCAAACACACCTTCATAAACTTACTACATTGTATAACTCATTCTGCCACTTTGTGCTACAATGTAACTACATGACCCACCATTGTGACATGTTAAAAGAACTAAACTGGCCGTCGCTGGAATCCAGATGCACCCTTCTCCTTTCCAACCTGGAGTTTAAGAGCTTTTCTGGAAACCCTACCTGAATATACTGCTTCCTCCAGCACTTCCCTCATCCTATAACCTCCGATCCAGGACCAGCACCTTACTTGCAATACCACAATACAAAAAGAAAGTGGCTCGATCCTCATTTTCCTACAGAGAACCGCAAATATGGAATAACCTCCCAGACGCCGTCAAATCTTCCCCCAGTCTAAAGTCCCTTAAGAGCTCCCTATTAACATACCTCAATACAGAATGCACCTGTAAACATGTAACATAGTGACTATATACAGAATGCACCTGTAAACATGTAATGGTGACTATATACAGAATGCACCTGTAAACATGTATCACAGTGGCTATATACAGAATGCACCTGTAAACATGTATCACAGTGACTATATACAGAATGTGCCTGTAAACATGTATCACAGTGACTATATACAGAATGCGCCTGTAAACATGTATCACAGTGACTATATACAGAATGCACCTGTAAACATGTAACATAGTGACTATATACAGAATACACCTGTAAACATGTAATACAGTGACCATATACAGAATGCACCTGTAAACATGTAACACAGTGACTATATACAGAATGCACCTGTAAACATGTAACACAAGTGACTATATACAGAATGCACCTGTAAACATGTAACACAGTGACTATATACAGAATGCACCTGTAAACATGTAACACAGTGACTATATACAGAATGCACCTGTAAACATGTAACACAGTGACTATATACAGAATGCGCCTGTAAACATGTAACACAGTGACTATATACAGAATGCACCTGTAAACATGTAACACAGTGACTATATACAGAATGCACCTGTAAACATGTAACACAGTGACTATATACAGAATGCACCTGTAAACATGTAACACAGTGACTATATACAGAATGCACCTGTAAACATCCCTGAGGCTTTTTTGTGCAGTTTCTGCTCCTATACAACTTGTGTAGCGAAGGAAACGCATATTGCACAGCGCTACGGAACTCACACGCTTTACGTACACAAGTTCCGTAGCGCCTGCACAGAGCGATGCATCGGAGCTCTGACTATTTCACGGCTTGTATTTAGGAAACGTCGCTTCTGGTTTCTCGTTTTACCCGTTGGATGAAATGTTTGCATTATTATGTGAAAAGCAGAATATACACAATCCTGGAAGTGGGAGATGTGCCACTCCGTGGCCGGTGTTGGGTTCCTTTTGGTACCGGCAGCGCTCACCTCTAGTTCCGCTATGATCCGATCCTCATCGTCGTCATCCTTAATGCCAGAGCCGATTATGGGTGGGGTGGACGCCGGGCGCACGACCTCAGACACGGTGCGACGCAGCTTAACTTGAGGCTTTTGGCTTTCCAGCTCCTCCGAGTCTGACTTCTAGAAAAGCAAACATAATGAGTGACGGCTTTCCTGAGCCGGTGCTTCCCGAGCCGGTGCGTCCCGAGGTATTAATCATGTGACTCGGGTTCTCGCTTATTAAATTAAAGGCTCTTTATGACCTGGCACGATGATGTCACACAGTGTGGTGAGCTCATTGCGTGTCTCCTGTAAGGGATGCTGAGCTCCTAGCAGGATCAGAAATCATTCCACAGGTTATTAACCCTTTATATTCTCTAGAAATCACAGACAAACTGCAGGACCAGAAACAAACAGATCTATGGCTGGAGATTTAGGGGGACCTTGTCCCTTACCTCACATTCTAATGGCGCCGGTATTTGGGGTGTTCGGTCTGTGCGCAGTAGGTTCACCAGGTTTTCCTGGACACTTATAATTTATTCATGCCTATGGGCAGTGCGTGAAAAATGCCACCCGCAGCATGTATAATCCATACGCTGCATGTAAGAAATAAAAAAAGGATCCCAGGTGACCTGCCTTTATTTCCTTCCTGCAGTATATGAATTATACATGGTGCAGGGCAGCACTTTTCCCTGTGCTTCCCCCTCTGCAAGAAAAAATGTGTCCAGTAAAACATGGCCGCCCTGGTGAGCCGTTGTGCATAATCTCATATTGCACCAAAAGGAAAACAAATTCCTGAGCCTCTGTATTGAGGATGGATCCTGCTGTGGAAGCTGCTTGGGGGACCCCGACTCTCCATGACTCTCCATGCACCTCTACAAGGCAAGGAGCGCTGGCACATGTGTGTCAGTGACTGTGTGTGGGTGTCAGTGGCTGTGGGTGTCAGTGGCTGTGGGTGTCATTGGCTGTGGTGTATGTGTGTCATTGGCTGTGGGTGTGTGTGTCAGTGGCTGTGTGTGTGTCATTGGCTGTGTGTGTGTCAGTGGCTGTGTGTGTGTCATTGGCTGTGTGTGTGTCATTGGCTGTGTGTGTGTTAGTGACTCGGTGTGTGTGTCAGTGACTCGGTGTGTGTGTCAGTGATTTGCTGTGTCAGTGGCTCTGTATGTGTCAGTGACTCGGTGTGTGTGTCAGTGATTTGCTTTGTGTGTGTGTCAGTGACTCGGTGTGCGTGTCAGTGGCTGTGTGTCTGTGACTCGGTGTGTGTGTCTGTGTGTGTGTCAGTGATTTGCTTTTGTGTGTCAGTGGCTCGGTGTGTGTCAGTGATTTGCTTTGTGTGTCAGTGGCTCTGTGTGTGTCAATGACTCGGTGTGTGTGTGTCAGTGGCTCTGTGTGTGTGTCAGTGGCTCTGTGTGTGTGTCAGTGGCTCTGTGTGTGTGTCAGTGGCTCTGTGTGTGTGTCAGTGGCTCTGTGTGTGTGTCAGTTGCTCTGTGTGTGTCAGTGATTCGGTGTGTGTGCCATTGACTTGGTGTGTGTGTCAGCGACTCGGTGTGTGTGTGTCAGTGACTTGGTGTGTGTGCCAGTGGCTTGGTGTGTGTGCCAGCGACTCAGTGTGTGTGTGTCAGCGATTCGGTGTGTGTGTGTCAGCGACTCGGTGTGTGTGTCAGCGACTCGGTGTGTGTGTGTGTCAGCGACTCGGTGTGTGTGTGTGTCAGCGACTCGGTGTGTGTGTGTCAGCGACTCGGTGTGTGTGCCAGCGACTCGGTGTGTGTGCCAGCGACTCGGTGTGTGCATGTCAGCGACTCGGTGTGTGCATGTCAGCGACTCGGTGTGCGTGTCTGTGGCTGTGTGTGTCTGTGTGTGTGACTCGGTGTGTGTGTCTGTGTGTGTGTCAGTGATTTGCTTTTGTGTGTCAGTGGCTCGGTGTGTGTCAGTGGCTCGGTGTGTGTCAGTGATTTGCTTTGTGTGTCAGTGGCTCTGTGTGTGTCAGTGACTCGGTGTGTGTGTCAGTGGCTCTGTATGTGTGTGTGTCAGTGGCTCTGTGTGTGTGTGTCAGTGATTCGGTGTGTGTGTCAGCGACTCGGTGTGTGTGTGTGTCAGCGATTCGGTGTGTGTCAGCGATTCGGTGTGTGTCAGCGACTCGGTGTGTGTGTGTGTGTCAGTGACTTGGTGTGTGTGTCAGCGATTCGGTGTGTGTGTGTGTCAGCGACTTGGTGTGTGTGCCAGCGACTCAGTGTGTGTGTGTCAGCGACTCGGTGTGTGTGTGTGTCAGTGACTTGGTGTGTGTGCCAGCGACTCAGTGTGTGTGTGTCAGCGATTCGGTGTGTGTGTCAGCGACTCGGTGTGTATGTGTGGGTCAGCGACTCGGTGTGTGTGTGTGTCAGCGGCTCGGTGTGTGTGTCAGCGGCTCGGTGTGTGTGCCAGCGACTCGGTGTGTGTGCCAGCGACTCGGTGTGTGTGCCAGCGACTCGGTGTGTGCATGTCAGCGACTCGGTGTGTGTGCCAGCGACTCGATGTGTGTGCCAGCGACTCGGTGTATGTGCCAGCGACTCGGTGTGTGCATGCCATCGACTCGGTGTGTGTGCCAGCGACTCGATGTGTGTGCCAGCGACTCGGTTTGTGCATGTCAGCGACTCGATGTGTGTCCCAGCGACTCGGTGTGTGCATGTCAGTGACTCGGTGTGCGTGTCAGCGGCTCTGTGTGTGTGTGTGTCAGCGGCTCTGTGTGTGTGTCAGCGGCTCTGTGTGTGTGTCAGCGGCTCTGTGTGTGTGTCAGCGGCTCTGTGTGTGTGTCAGTAGAGCAGCGCGCTCCCAAAGCAGTTAGTGTCAAGGAATGGTAAAAGAGGACAAACAGGCGCCAATACGATTCTGGAGAGGAAACTCCCAACAGCAGACGAACAAAGGGACGAGACTCCACTTTTATTCCCCTTAGGGCGGATTTATTGGCAGCGCATGGATCGGCAACGTTTCGCCTCATCGTGAGCCTTTCTCGAGTGTAACAAATAGACTGCTCTTACAAATTCATAGAGCAGCATCGGTCGGAAGGTCAGATCACAAACAGCCAGACGTACCTCAGACACAGCCGATTAACCGAGAAAGGCGATGGACGGCCCGGCCGAAACATGGTCGTTCTATGAGCTGCCAGTAAATCTGCCCTCGGAGGAATGAAAGTGGACTCTGTGTCTCTGTCTCTCAGTAACAGAAAGAATGAGGCCAGGCCAACGTTTCAGCTGTAACAGTGTCGTCCGGGTAACCTCTAACCCCAACGCGCCTCTGTCCCATCACTCTCATCACTATTGTCTCTCCTCCAGACATGTGTCTTTGACTCACCCTTCTTACCCCTCTGTCCCTTCCCACTCACTCCATTGTGCCGTTGTCCTCTCACCCTGTATTGTGCGGTATCGGAGCTGTTTCTCCCTTGCGCTCGATGTTCTCACCTTGATGAACGTGGTCTCCTTTTTGCTGGTAACGATGACCTCCCCTGTCCTAGTCGTGGTAAGTCCATGTGAGGATGGGAAGCTCCTGCGAGGTGGAGGGGGAGGAGGGGACTTTGATGGTTTTTCGGTTCGGTATCTTGGCACAGTCAGCTCATCTACAGAAGATAAAAACCCACAACGCCCAGAAATCAGCTGAGCACCTTCACACAACATTTCAATAATGGACGACGACGTCTGAAATGGGTGGATTTTAATCTGTTTGACCATTTCTCCATTTTATATTTTTGTGAAAACACACAGAACATTTCAAGGTGAACCTGGACGTAGAACATCACCGGAGACCGTACAAGCAAAGACCCTAACACATGGAGGAGCTTTTTACCTGAGCCTCTCCGCCCGTTGGGGTCTATCTTCGCGCTGAGTTTCTGTGCCGGCTGTGGCTTGCTGGCCCGGTGCTCCGGGGTGGTCGTAGCGCTGCCGGTGAGCTTGTGCTTGGCTGCGAAGTCCAGGTCCGGAATGGCCTTCATGAGCTCGGCCTGGGTTTCCTCGAGAAGACGATTGATATCTTTGGCGCTGTACTGGGTGAGTGCCGCTCGTTTCTCCTCCCAGTCCCGTTCAGCAGCCTGAGGGGCGCGAGGCAAAATATTAACGGTTTTATGCCGCGAAGGGGCGAGTTTCCTTCAAACAAAGGCTGGTGACACCGTGGAAGGTCGGTAGGATTGTAACAGATCCCATGGCCTCAGGACCAGGTAAAAGCTGGCTGCTATGTCAGGGATGGATTAATGCAGGAGCTGAGCTACACAATGGGTTAATTTGCTGAATGACAGAAAAGGGAAGGATCTGTGTGGGCGCTCTTATCTAGATGTAGGTAACTGCTTAGTTTTGCTGCTGCCTAGGGGTCAGCACAGACTCTCGGAGGTGGGGGGGGGGTGCGGAAATCAACCGGTAAGAGGAGGGGGGGGGGGGTTCCTAGTGGCGCAACAGTTATTATATATAACAAATGTCAATGTTACATCAACCTTAACCGTCAGATGTGCATAGATCCACATAAAGTAATCGTGCAAATGTAGCTTCTAGAGAGTATAAAGTGCTAGTGCAACAGTTGATCATACCATTTACACAGTGTTAAAGTGCAAAAAGCCACAATAAGTGCATATAGTGCAAATATATGTATCAATGCTGTGATTAGAAATACGGCCCAAGTCCAGATATTAGCATCCACTTATGGGGCGCATAAAGAGCCTTACGCCAATTTTCAGTGCGTACTGAGGGTCTAGCGTCCTTATTGTTCGTTTCCAGAGTTCCTAGATGAGCAGACTGTGCACCAAAATGTGCTCTGCAGTTGGTTGATGTAACAGCTTCTCCTATGACACCAATTGACTCCACAACAAACGGGAGATAAAGAGAGAGAGAGAGAGAGAGAGAGAGAGAGAGAGAGAGAGAGAAGGGTAATGGCGCAATAACGTCTTCTGACCCTTAGAAAATCGTATATTGTAGTGATTGCACACTTCAAGTTACTCCTTAATGGTGCAGAATGGGGGTTTATTGACATAATAAAATACAGGGTATTAACATGGATAAAAATATCCTGTATTTTATTATGTCAATAAACCCCCATTCTGCACCATTAAGGAGTAGGGATGAGCCGAACACCCCCGTGTTCGGTTTGCATTCGAACTCGAACAATTTCAAAAGTTCGAGTTCGAACTCGAACACGAACCGAACTCAAAAGTTCGATTTTTAGAGTGTCCTCCAAGAGGGCATATATGCAAGATATTTGCCATAAAAGGTGTATGGGGGTCCGGGTAATGCCCTGGGGACAGGAAACAAGGACAAAAAGTTTAAAAAAGAAACGTTTTTAAAGGAACAGTGAGTTTTCCATAAAATAAGGGTTAAAAATAAAAACGAAAAATTCCTTCAAATATCGTGCCTAGGAGGTCCCCATAACCTGCCCGTGAAGTGGCGGATTTCTAGGATGTATAGAAACGTCGCCATCAGAGACCCACACACGACACCTAGCCACCCTTAAGGGGTTAAAATGCACAGGGACTGGCTACTATCCTGTTAGATGAGGGAATGTATTAGGCCCTGTTCACACTGTGCGATTTATCGCGACGTCGCACTGTGTAGGGATGTGCGTTTCGGGTTTCGGAATTTCGGAATTTTCACGAAATTTCCCGATTCGTGCGTTCAGATTCAGCCGATTTTACGAAAATTTTCAGATCCGAATTTCCCGAAAACGAAACATATACGAAACGAAACGAAAATTTGTTCGGAATTTTCGAATGGACTAGAAATGTGTAAAATCGAAAATCATTTTCGTTCCATTCGTAATTTCGGCTCCATTCCTGATTTTGGTTCCATTTCAGTAATTTCAGACAACATATTTTTTGGTTATATCGCGGATTCTGTAATTTTGTATCATTCCCATCTCAATGTATCCTTCTTGTAAAACATGAGAAATCTCAATGGCAGAATTATCGTATCGGCAGAATTATCGTATCGGCAGAATTATCGTATCGACAGAAATATCAGATCCAAAAAACCATTAGTTTACGTCAAAACGAATAGACACTTTGAAACGAGGAGAACAGACGTTCCGAAAAACACGAAAATTTCCGAAATTACGAAAAAGTCGATACGAAAAACGAAACTAACCGAAACGGAAATCGGCCGAAACGAAAATTTACAAAATACGAACGAACCGAACCGAACCGAAAAAAAAATCGGTGCACAAGTCTAGCACTGTGTAGCTTCTCCAATGCATTTCAATGGAGCTGTTCACATCTTGCCGCGCGACGTCACATGTCGCCGTCGCGGTAGCATGTCGCTGGTACATGACCCTTTTTTTGAGATTTGCTATCTGCGATTTGCATTGGTGGTGCTTTGCAAATATCGCACAAAACCGTGACATCGTGCGACATTATGGCACTATGTCGCGAATATGAAAATCGCGCGACTTTCAAATCGCAGTGTGAATGGGGCTTTATATGTATAAAGCAAGGTATATATGACAACGGATAGTCAGAGACTCTAGGGACTCAGCTTGTACGCTTTGTGATAGACATTTCTAACACAATAATAATTGTATGCTCACATAGGCCCTTCGGGAGACGTACATGATAAATACTGGAATATTACGTTTAAATCTAAGGAGTGTGATAAAGATTTTATTAAGCCCTTGATGACAAATGACGTAACATCTACATCATTAATGATTGGCTTTACAGAGCCCTGGTCCTTAAGAGGTTAAACAGCATATCAGAGAGGAACATATAGTAGAAATGAACACTTCTTAGAATTCAAAACAAGCACAGTGTTTGGGTGTGGCCTGCACATGTATGAACAGTCTGCAAGCAATGTATCAAATTCTAATTGCTAATTAGAAGCACATGTTATTTCCAAACACAAATTAAACACCTGTTGTTTACGCCGTTTGAGAGCACAGGTCATTTAGAGGTGAGAATCTTTGCACCTAGACAACATGTCCTAGACAACATCTGCAGTAAAGAGACTCTTTATTTCTAGATTTTTTCAGCATTTTTTTATACTTTTTTCAATTTTTTTTTCTTCGAACTCGAACCGAACACGCCAAAAAGTTTGAAGTTCGCGAACTTTCGAACTGCCAATGTTCGAGTCGAACTCCGAACTGATCGAACCGAACAGCTCATCATCCCTATTAAGGAGTAACTTGATTAATATGGTTCACCCAACTATGGCAAACTTGTGAGGTTTGTTGTAGACGTCAGCACCTGAACCCGAGGGAGCAGTTAATGAGGTCTAGGCGCTCACCATTAAGCAGCACCGCATGCCCAACAGTTGAGCCTGGACAGATAAGGCTCCTAAATCGGTGAGTGTGACCAAGCTCTTATTGCACTAAGAAATTAGCGACTGATGCTGCGCAATGAGAGCGCTGTCTCTCTGCTCTCTTTTATGTTTCTTCATCTGAGGTAATGACGACACTCCAAAGAAGGGAAGTGGCCACCCTATAGTTGGCCCAAAGCGTTCCACTCCAGAGCCCGGACGTAAGAGGCTCTGGAATTTGTAAGTGTGCAATCACTACATTATACGATTTTCTAAGGGTCATAAGACGTTATTGCACCATTACCCTTCTCTCTCTCTCTCTCTCTCTCTCTCTCTCTTTATCTCCCGTTTGTTGTGGAGTCAATTGGTGTCATAGGAGAAGCTGTTACATCAACCAACTGCAGAGCACATTTTGGTGCACAGTCTGCTCATCTAGGAACTCTGGAAACGAACAATAAGGACGCTAGACCCTCAGTACGCATTGAAAATTGGCGTAAGGCTCTTTATGCGCCCCATAAGTGGATGCTAATATCTGGACTTGGGCCGTATTTCTAATCACAGCATTGATACATATATTTGCACTATATGCACTTATTGTCGCTTTTTGCACTTTAACACTGTGTAAATGGTATGATCAACTGTTGCACTAGCACTTTATACTCTCTAGAAGCTACATTTGCACGATTACTTTATGTGGATCTATGCACATCTGACGGTTAAGGTTGATATAACATTGACATTTGTATATAATAACTGTTGCGCCACTAGGAACCCCCCCCCCTCCTCTTACCGGTTGATTTCCGCACCCCCCCCTCCTCTTACCGGTTGATTTCCGCACCCCCCCCTCCTCTTACCGGTTGATTTCCGCACCCCCCCTCCTCTTACCGGTTGATTTCCGCACCCCCCCTCTTTTCTGTTAATTTGCTGGATGAGCGGCAGAGACACAGATGTGTCGCCATATTGGGAGGATTCCATGCGATACCCAATAACTGTATAAACCATCAGGACAGAGTCACATGAAGCTCTGCTCGTCCCACTCTTACCTCGACCGACACCGATTTCTCAGTTCCCATCCTCTTGTTGTGAGTGTCCGGGAGGGTCTGCGTCTTCGCTGTGACCATGGCGCCACGGGTGGGATTGCCACTGCTGGAAGATGCCTCGCTCTGACACAAGGAGTCCCAGCTTTGCATCTGAGAGTCGGTTTGGTGGAAGTTGGTCGGGGGGCTTGAAGGCAACTCGAACTCTGTGCTCTTGGCGAATTCACCATCGGACACGGTCTGTTTGGGGGAAGGATTATGGAGGTTCTCGGGTGCGTGCCAAACACCTTCATCTACTTGTCTAGAGAAAGAGAGAAGACAGAAGAGGAGACGTGAGAGGTCTGCTGGGTTAAAAGGAGCGGACACCGAGTGCCGCGAGCCCCCAGGACCCGCCTGGAGGTGGAGGGAGTTATCCGGCAGAACTGGAAGCCAAGTTCTAGGTAAGAATCGAATAACACAAAGTGATTATGACGGCATAGGGGGCAAAAGCAAGGGAAAACGTAGGGCAGAGGACAATCTGACATGACAGAAGATGGATTGCTATGGACCTATTAACCCTTTCATACACACAAGGCACCCTTAGATATCTCTGCTCACAGCTGCACGTCACATCATTGCTATTATCTGCCCTGTGCCCCCAAAATCAGAAGATTTATTCTAGTCATTCCAAAGGTAAAAAAGGATTGTGGTTTAACCCCTTCACTACCGCGATGTTATACATGACCAGCAGTAGCAGATACAGCAGCCGGAGATCGTGTTAACACGACTTGGATCTATGCTGTGAAATTTCATTTGGGCTCCGGAACATGCTGTAACGTTTTAGCAGCGCGGACGTGATGCCCGAGGGGCGAACACTTTCTAAAACCAGCAGGGAATGTGTCTGAACGACATCTCCTCGCCTGACCCTGCGCAGAGCCCAGAACTGCAGCAACTCCTTTTGGCCAGCAGGTGGCGAGATCTCCCGGCCAGATAGATCATTACAGTAATGGATACACTGGGGATATTCCCAAATATTTCTGTGTAATAAAAATGGTTCTCACAAAAAACACAAAAACACAAAAACACACAAACACACAAACACAAAAACACACAAACACACAAACACACAAACACAAAAACACACAAACAAAAACACACAAACACACAAACACACAAACACACAAATACACAAACACCGGCTCCTGACAGGTTTTGGCTTGTTTTTTATATATAATTATATATAAAAAAAAATGTTTTTAAAAAGTATTTTTCCAGGAAGGATACATTGAGATTTTTCTGGTTTTCAGAATGTCCTGGGTGGTGAGTATGTTCCATTAGGTGTCTCACCCAAGGTCAGGACACTTACTGGAGAGGTGCTCTTGCCGGGATCGGCCCTGTGTCTCCACGGTTACAGTGCAGCGATGTTACCTCTACTCCATCCAGCCGGTACTTAGTAGTGAAGGGGTTAAAGGCAAAACACTCTTTTTTTCTCCAACCCCAATCCTAAAGTAGAGCAGGAGAGCGCTGCGTGTTCACTCGGAGGAATAACAACTCCTGAAAAGTGTGAGGACCTGCTGCTACTCACTGGATGCTACAACCAGGAGTGAAATATGTATCTTACGCAGTGACCTAACAATGTCAACGCACAGTGACCTAAGCATGTCATCGCACAGTGACCTAAGCATGTCATCGCACGGTGACCTAAGCATGTCATCGCACAGTGACCTAAGCATGTCAACGCACGGTGACCTAAGCATGTCATCGCACAGTGACCTAAGCATGTCAACGCACAGTGACCTAAGCATGTCAACGCACGGTGACCTAAGCATCTCAACGCACGGTGACCTAAGCATGTCAACGCACGGTGACCTAAGCATGTCAACGCACAGTGACCTAAGCATGTCAACGCACAGTGACCTAAGCATGTCAACGCACAGTGACCTAAGCATGTCAACGCACGGTGACCTAAGCATGTCAACGCACATTGACCTAAGCATGTCAACGCACAGTGACCTAAGCATGTTAACGCACAGTGACCTAAGCATGTTAACGCACAGTGACCTAAGCATGTCAACGCACAGTGACCTAAGCATGTCAACGCACGTTGACCTAAGCATGTCAACGCACAGTGACCTAAGCATGTTAACGCACATTGACCTAAGCATGTTAACGCACAGTGACCTAAGCATGTCATCGCACAGTGACCTAAGCATGTCAACGCATGGTGACCTAACCATGTTAACGCACGGTGACTTAACCATGTCATCGCACAGTGACCTAACCATGTCAACGCACAGTAACCTAAGCATGTTAACGCACAGTGACCTAACCATGTTAACGCACAGTAACCTAAGCATGTCAACGCACAGTGACCTAACCATGTTAACGCACAGTAACCTAAGCATGTCAACGCACAGTGACCTAAGCATGTCAACACACAGTGACCTAACCATGTTAACGCACAGTGACCTAAGCATGTCAACGCACAGTGACGTAAGCATGTTAACGCACAGTAACCTAAGCATGTCAACACACAGTAACCTAAGCATGTTAACGCACAGTGACCTAAGCATGTCAACACACAGTAACCTAAGCATGTCAACGCACAGTGACCTAAGCATGTTAACGCACAGTGACCTAAGCATGTCAACGCACGGTGACCTAAGCATGTCAACGCACGGTGACCTAAGCATGTCAACGCACGGTGACCTAAGCATGTTAACGCACATTGACCTAAGCATGTTAACGCACAGTGACCTAAGCATGTTAACGCACAGTGACCTAAGCATGTCAACGTCAACGCACGATGACCTAAGCATGTTAACGCACAGTGACCTAAGCATGTCATCGCACAGTGACCTAAGCATGTCAACGCACAGTGACCTAAGCATGTCAACGCACAGTGACCTAAGCATGTCAACACACAGTGACCTAACCATGTTAACGCACAGTGACCTAAGCATGTCAACGCACAGTGACGTAAGCATGTTAACGCACAGTAACCTAAGCATGTCAACACACAGTAACCTAAGCATGTTAACGCACAGTGACCTAAGCATGTCAACACACAGTAACCTAAGCATGTCAACGCACAGTGACCTAAGCATGTTAACGCACGGTGACCTAAGCATGTCAACGCACGGTGACCTAAGCATGTCAACGCACGGTGACCTAAGCATGTTAACGCACATTGACCTAAGCATGTTAACGCACAGTGACCTAAGCATGTTAACGCACAGTGACCTAAGCATGTCAACGCACGATGACCTAAGCATGTTAACGCACAGTGACCTAAGCATGTCATCGCACAGTGACCTAAGCATGTCAACGCACAGTGACCTAAGCATGTCAACGCACGATGACCTAAGCATGTTAACGCACAGTGACCTAAGCATGTCATCGCACAGTGACCTAAGCATGTCAACGCACAGTGACCTAAGCATGTCAACGCACAGTGACCTAAGCATGTCATTGCACAGTGACCTAAGCATGTCAACGCACAGTGACCTAAGCATGTCATCGCACAGTGACCTAAGCATGTCATTGCACAGTGACCTAAGCATGTCAACGCACGGTGACCAAAGCATGTTAACGCATTGCGTGGTCTTGTCTACACTGGATTCCAAGTGATTCTGCAAGAGAGGTTCATGAATCCTGACTTGAGGTGGGGGGGGGGGCAGGGCTGGATTTACAGTTATGCAAAGTAGACATTTGCCTACAGGTGCCCAAAACAAGGGACGTCTCTTGCTCTATAAATGATTACATCATTTTACACAGCAAAGCGCCTCCTGTAGTGGACACCTTTCTATGGAAAAACAAAAAAATTCTAAGAAAACAAAAATAGAAATAAAAATACATATTTTTATTTCTATTTGTTTTTACACATTGTTTCACAGAGAAAAGCGCCGCCTTCTTAAAGTAAATGTCATTTTTTAAATTTTTTTTTTTAAAACAAATACAATTTTAAAATTTATTCTTTACACCTTTTTTTTTTAAAGATTTACAAAGAAAGGCGTCCTCCAGGTTTCTTTGCCTACAAGTTCGAGAGCTGTAAGTCTGGCCCGGGGGGGGGGGGCAGAGCACTTCTGTACGTACAGGGGACATCGGGTTAATACATCACAGTGTATCATTTATTTATTTATAAAGTATTTAACCAGGAAGGATACATTGAGATTTCTCTCGTTTTCGGGTACGTCCTGGGTATATATATATATATATATCACAAAGCAACCAACGTCCACAACTCAGGGAAAATGTTAGAATCAGCCTTTTCTCTGTTTCGACCTTTTAAATATTAAATCGTGTATCTGCGTGTTTGCTACGTTGCGTTTGGTGGGATGTCAGATACAGTGACTGCACGGGAGGGATCTCATGGGGGCGTCTTGTTTCGACGTTAGCACCGTGTCCCATCATCAGCATCTCTAGATTAATGTGCTGAGGGACAGACAGCGCCGTGCGAAGACAAACAGCGCCGTGCGAGGACAAACAGCGCCGTGCGAGGACAGACAGCGCCGTGCGAGGACAGACAGCGCCGTGCGAGGACAGACAGCGCTGTGCGAGGACAAACAGCGACGTGCGAGGACAGACAGCGCCGTGCGAGGACAGACAGCGCCGTGCGAGGACAGACAGCGCCGTGCGAGGACAAACAGCGCCGTGCGAGGACAAACAGCGCCGTGCGAGGACAGACAGCGCCGTGCGAGGACAGACAGCGCCGTGCGAGGACAAACAGCGCCGTGCGAGGACAAACAGCGCCGTGCGAGGACAAACAGCGCCGTGCGAGGACAGACAGCGCCGTGCGAGGACAGACAGCGCCGTGCGAGGACAAACAGCGCCGTGCGAGGACAATCAGGCCGGAATATACAAAGAAATGTCAGGTAATCGGGTCCAGCGCAGAGAATTCTGAAACCTGGGATTCTTTTTAATTCTACGTAAAAAAATAAAAATCCCTGAATTATTAACGAGGAACAACTGCGAAGAATGCATTGATTTGAGCCAATCACAAGCTGTCAACCTGTCCCATAGACTGGGGAGACGCTGAATAATACGGCTACGATCGGAGCATTAATGGGGGGGGGGGGTTGTGATTATTGATATTTATTGGGAGCCAAAAAACTGCCATAAACCACAATGGAAGGGACCGGACTCGAGCCCCAGCGCGATCAATTTAGCCATTGCTCAAGACTTGGTGGAAACCTAAGCATTGGATTTTCAGCTGCATATTGTACCCATGTATCACAATACAGAGGTCACTGCGGAGCTCAGAATATGCAGGAGGGAAGGGAATGAGGTTTAGGTACACGCTTACTCCTACAGCCATTCCCAGCACTCTGTGCTCTCCTAGATTTATCGCCTCGTCGCAAACTTTAGACCAGGGGTCTCAAACTCCAGCCCCTTAGACATTGCCTACATTTCCCAGGATTCCTTTCATGCAATGGATGACCAGAGAGTCATGGGAGTTGTAGTTCAGAGACGTCTGGGGAGCCGGAGTTTGAGATCCCTGATACAGAGAGTCTCTAGGACAGTGTTGGTGAACCTTGACAGCCCCGATGTGTCTGAACTACATGCCCCATGATGCTCAGTTACAGATCAGGCTGGCTGAGCATTATGGGGCATGCAGTTCAGAAACATCTGGGGTGCCACGGTGAGTCCTCTCTGCTCTAGGAGATCCCACCGGTGGTTTACCTGGAGTCGGTAGCATAATGGATGCTGCTAAAATGTGGGCATATGAACCCCCGCTCCCACCTTCTAACGCTGGAAACTCCTGCCTTGCTAAGGCCATGGTTTCATGCCGACGACTACAGCTCTGTCCAAGCGCTCACTAAAACCCACAAAAATAAAAGCCTCACCTCCGTAGTGTGCCAGCCAGTATCTCAAGCTCCCTTCTCAATTTCCCTCGGGAATGCACGCTCTTTCTGTAACACATTTATAGATCTCTTAATTATTTCCACGTCCTCCTTACTGCCCCTACATCCTCATTAACCCCAACACACCACTGCTCGCCAGTGTCTGATAGAGGGAGGGAAAGGGGGGTCTGCACGTGAGCAACACACACAAAAATGGCAACAGAATGAACCCAGGACGGAAACTTATACCGTGTCTACACTATCGGGATACGGCTACTCTGTATCAGCGAGGACGAGAGAGGCGAGACCACAAAGTGCTGACCAGCAACAGTGTCACAAGCACAATGTTTACTAACAAATAATATGTGAATGAAAGAAAACAAAACCTAAACACACAAAGAACCATAACTACACTGTGAACATGTGATTCTAACCCTCTCGTTAAAGGGGATCAATATGCGATTATTATCAGACCAATAAAGCGAGAGATGGAACGCACATATTAATATCAATCAGCCGCTAATGTAACACGACGCATCGCTTCCCTCAGCTTCCACAATATATTAACCCTCAAATGCCCCCTCTTACTAAATTCTCACAACATCCTCCATGTTTGGAAAACAAAGAAACGAGAAAAGATAAATAGTACAAGTCCAGGATTCCCTACATTCACTAACCCTGCTGTAACCCAAGCTCCCTACGTCTTTGTGCCCGCACCCTCCATGGCACCCTCCTTGCCCACACTATACATGGCCTCTGTGCCTGTTGGAGAAGTGTGGCTGCTGGCCTCCTGCCAAGGGACCGTGGACAAATGAGTCAAAGCCAAATCTCAATGACAACAGGCATAAGTGGGCACCAAAGAGTTAATTTGTTGAATGTCTTGGTAAACGGATTTAGGACTTTCTTTTGTGTCAGTAATCAAATATAAACCTATTGTCTGTACTGACTGTCCTGGTCTGTGTGATTGTTTGCCCTATTGTCTGTACTGTCTATCCCTGTGATTGTTTGCCCTATTGTCTCTACTGTCTATCCCTGTCTGTGTGATTGTTTATCCTATTGTCAGTACTGTCTGTGTGATTGTTTGCCCTATTGTCTGTACTGTCTGGGTAGTTGTTCGCTCTTAGATTGATGTGATGTTCAGTTATTGTTGATAATGTGTTAGTCCCACCTGTTTTAAACTAATCAAGGTTTCAGTATCTCCTGAAGGAATTCACATTCCCCTCATGTAGACAATGTAATCTGCTGATTTTTTCAATTTACCCCACCCCCTGTTTCCCATATAAACTCCATCTCAAATGAAAGATCATTCCTCTTCCCTGCATTAAGCTGTGTCTGGTGTTTGGGGAGAGATACATAGAATTATACAGCGCTCCTTTAAGTTCTGGCTGAGGGTTGTGAGAGAAGAAAACCTGCTGCATATCTGCTTGACTGGAGAGAAGGGACAGACGCTGTAACAGGTTTTGGTCTGGTCCTTAAGTCAGAGACCTGTTACCCCAGTTGCTGTTACACCTGTGCTTAGGATTTCTGATCTGTCCGTAAAGCTCGTGAAGAATAAAAGAGGAAACAAACCTGAGTCCGAGAAAGACAAAGCATCGAGACGCCTGATAAGTAACTACATGGTGTAAATCTCCAAATCGACAATCATTCTAATCAAGAGATCCCCAACAGAAATTAATTAACTGTTAAAATGCGAACAATAGGCCCAACGTGCGTTTCGCCGTAACGAACACAGCTTTTTCAGGAGCTCTGAGGGAAGCGTTGAATGTTGCTTTGTGTTACATTAGTGGCTGATTGGAATACAAATATCAGCTACTAATGTAACACGAAGCATCACAGATGCAGCGCTTCTCTCGGAGCTCCTGATGAAGCCATGTTGGTAAAGGCAAAGTGCGCGTTGGGCTTATTGCTTGAATTTTAACATTTCATTTCTGATGGGGCAGCTTGGTCTAAGGTCTCACTATTTGGGTCGATATTTCAATGTTATGTACATTGAAACCCCAATCCATGTGACCAGTGGGAGACCTGCCTGACCGATGAGGAACCAAAGCCTCTGGGGAAGAGAACGATTTGACACTTCCGGCTGGAACGAGGGGAGACACATCATGGAACGTGTCCGTGTACATTGACGTATGAGCTGAAACGCGTGAATGATATTTTGTGTAAATGGAACCTATTTAGCCATTCTGTGTCAGCGAGACGTTAAGAACGTTACGGGAAGCAAAACCCTCCACGTGTGACAGCTACGGAAACCCAAACTAACCCGGCCTCACATATAGGACAAAATTCCATTTCCTGAGGGATAGTTCCTATAAAAATAAATTATATCCCATATATTATCCAAAATCCCCTGCACTCGCCTCTCTGGAGTCTCAAACGTTGCCCAGGTGCACTAATCCAAAAATAAATGTACACAAACCAGAGAAAGCGACAAATTCTGCAACTTCCAAGAAAAAAATACAACACAAACTTATTTCACTAACATTAAAAACGTCCAATGTAACATTTTCTTTTAAAAGTTCCTGAAATAAACTTCATTGGTTTTATTTTTAAAGTCTCGGAGTGTGTTCATTGCTCTAGTGTGTATATATATACACACACACACACGCACACACACACTCATTGGGCTGGGTTTTATGCAATCATAATAATCATCATTATTAATATTATATATTTATTGTGAATTAAACTGCAACCCCAAAAAACCCCCGTGTTTTACATTGTGTCAGATGAACTCTGGGAACTCTGCAGAAATAGGAGGAGCTTCATTCCCAGGCGTCCCCAATCACGCTGACCTGTCAGTTATGTTCGTGTTTCGGATGCTCGTCTCCACTTACGACTCTGAAAACGTCAGATATTTACAATCAGACCCCGGTGAACCGTTAATTTAATTTATGTCTTGCTCCAGTTTATCCCGTCACGGGAATCGCTCCCATCATGGATCATCGTCTCATGGCGCAGCTCAATGGTCTGTTTTCCTACAAACAAACTCTTTTTGTCTATTTTTTCCACCCCTCTCAGATCCAGATTTGTATTGATCCCGAGGCCATATTGTGCCAGTCGCCCCCCCCCCTCATATCACTCTATGAAGTCATAGTGCTTTTTTTTAAAAAAAAAAAACTTTCTATTGTATTAAAGTCATTGGTGCCAAAACACATTCCCTAATGAAACACGAACACTGGTCCTCCTGATGCTCTGTATGTTCCGTCACCATTGTCGTTAAGTGTTTGTTTGAATTGATGTGTCCATCTTAAGGTGTGTCTGTATCTACGTGTGGCTGACACGTCCATCATACTGTGTGTCTGTATCTACGTGTGGCTGACACGTCCATCATACTGTGTGTCTGTATCTACGTGTGGCTGATGCGTCCATCTTACGGTGTGTCTGTATCTATGTGTGACTGAAACATCCATCATACTGGATGTATGTATATAGGTGGGGCTGGTGCATCCATCGTACTGTGTCTGTATCTACGTGTCGCTGATGCGCCCATCTTACGGTGTGTCTGGATCTATGTGTGACTGACATGTCCATCATACTGTGTGTATGTATCTACGTGTGGCTGACGCATCCATCGCACTGTGTGTATGTATCTAGGTGGGGCCGACGCATCCATTGTACTGTGTGTATGTATTAAGGTGGGGCTGACGCATCCATTGCAGTGTGTATGTATCAAGGTGGGGCCCACGCATCCATCGCACTGTGTGTACTGTATATATCTAGGTGGGGCAGACACGCCCATCACACTGCGTGTATGCATTAAGGTGGGACTGATGCGTCCACTGCACTGTGTGTATGTATCTAGGTGGGGCTGATGCGACCATCGCACATTGTGTATATATTTAGGTGAGGCTGAAGCGTCGATCGCACTGTGTGTATGTATCTAGGTGGGCCTGACGCATCCATTGTACTGCGTTTATGTATTAAGGTGGGGCTGACATGGCCATTGCACTGTGTGTATATATCTAGGTGGGGCAGACACGCCCATCACACTGTGTGTATGCATTAAGGTGGGACTGATGCGTCCACTGCACTGTGTGTATGTATTTAGGTGGGGCTGATGCGACCATCGTACTGTGTCTATGTATTAGGGTGGGGCTATCACGTCCATCGCACATTGTGTATATATCTAGGGGGGCTGGCGCGTCCATCACACTGTGTGTATATATCTAGGGTGGCTGACGCGTCCATCACACTGTGTGTATATATCTAGGTGGGGCTGATGCGTCCATCGCACATTGTGTATATATTTAGGTGAGGCTGAAGAGTCCATCGCACTGTGTGTATGTATCTAGGTGGGGCTGACGCATCCATTGTACTGCATTTATGTATTAAGGTGGGGCTGACACGGCCATTGCACTGTGTGTATATATCTAGGTGGGGCTGACGCGTCCATCGCACTGTGTGTATGTATTAAGGTGGGGCTGATGCGTCCATCGTACTGCGTCTATGTATTAAGGTGGGGCTGACATGGCTATCGCACTGTGTGTATGTATCTAGGTGGGGCTGATGCATCCATCGTACTGTGTGTATGTATCTACATGTGGCAGATGCATCCATCGTACTGTGTGTATGTATCTACATGCAGCTGGAGTCCATCGTACGGTGTGTCTGTATCTATATGTGGCTGATGTGCCCTTTGTACGGTGTGTCTGTATATATGTGTGGATGATGCGTCCATCGTACTGTGTGTATGTATCTACATGTGGCTGATGCGTCCATAGTACTGTGTGTATGTATCTACATGCGGCTGGAGTCCATCGTACGGTATGTCTGTATCTATATGTGGCTGATGTGCCCTTTGTACGGTGTGTCTGTATATATGTGTGGATGATGCGTCCATCGTACTGTGTGTATGTATCTACATGTGGCTGATGCGTCCATAGTACTGTGTGTATGTATCTACATGTGGCTGATGCGTCCATAGTACTGTGTGTATGTATCTACATGCGGCTGGAGTCCATCGTACGGTATGTCTGTATCTATATGTGGCTGATGTGCCCTTTGTACGGTGTGTCTGTATATATGTGTGGCTGATGCGTCCATCGTACTGTGTGTATGTATCTACATGTGGCTGATGCGTCCATAGTACTGTGTGTATGTATCTACACGTGGCTGATGCGTCCATCGTACTGTGTATCTGTATCTACTTGCATCCGATGTGTCCTCATCAATGTGGACCCTGGAAACATGCGTTATTGTAGTTTAATTAATACCTGTGAGTATCTGCCATATACCAGGGCAGTGCAGTAAATATTAAGAAATGAATGTTGGACAAGACGGTATGAGCTGCGAGACACATAATCATAGAGTAACATTAGCGACGTGGCGGTGCCCTATGCAGGAAGGAGGACAAGGATTTTAAAACCTGGTACTGGCTTGGAGAGCAAAGATTCAAGGGAAAGGAAAGCCTGCAAGATTCCACAGAGCCATACGGTGCCGGGCAACCGGCAGATGCTTTATGGATAAATGTTACTACTAGACGGACACATGCGGATCGACTCAGTGAGTCAAAATGAAGACAGACATAATGATTTTCATGGACAAGAGAAAGCACTAAACCAGAGTGAGCGTAACTGAAAATGTAAAACGAGGGATCATGACCGGCTTTACCGTCACAGGTTAATGCGTTTGTTCTGACACTAACTTGCGAATCTGAGCCAATGTGTCTGTGACCATTTTGCATCTCTTCAAGAGTCCGTCCAGGCGGTGCGGCTCCTCCTTCAGGAACTTGACAGCCTCGACCTCCACGCGCAGGACCACACGCATCTTACTTTGCAGACTGGGGAACTGGGCTGCAGGACACAACACAATTAGTGACGGCATGAGGAATGACCAAAAGCAAAGACACACATTGGTTTTATTTGTTACGTTGTAGCATACAAAATGCAGCGTAACTCTTCATCCTCTGCAATAAAAGAATGATTTCAATATACTCAAATACAACGATGCGAGGAGTGCTACACCTGGAAGCACATCACTAGTGTAAGACCCAAAAGGTTCTAAACCGTAAGGGCCCTATTCCATTCTTCGTGCAATTTCGTTCGCGCAGTGCAAAAATTTGCGCGCATCGTCCAGCGTTATCGGGTGAAAATTAACGTGGTATTACGATCCGAACGCATTTTCTCATCCGTCAAAAAATAACATTCGTAAAAATGACGCGCAAAACGAAGTGTAGTAAGCGCGCAGTAACGTTGCGCACGTAAATCAGTGTGCGGACTGTCTTTTTCGGGGGATTTAGCCAATCAGAATTAAGAACCTTAATGGACATCAATTTACCTTAATTGACTCAATTAAGTTTTTGCGCCTGTCAAAGTGAATCGGAGTATACATGCTGCAGCAATAATAAAAACACGCACGAATTCACAATTTTATTGTTTGGGTATGTGTAGAATGTGTAACTATACTGTGCTGTATTATTTTTTTCGTGCTGGTGTTTTTCGTTTCGGCCAGAACGTTCAGATTTGCAGTTACCACCAGCTTTTCAAAGACGTTAAAATTATGCGCGCAAACGTCGTTTGTAAAAAGATGAGCATCGATTGTAATACCAGCCGCGTTCCAGCGCACGAACGCATTTGCGCTCACAATGTTAAGTATAGGACGCGCACAGTTCATCACGCTAGCGCAGGTCCATCCGCGTTAAATGATAAATCGTTTGTGCGAACGTTGTAAAACGACGTTCAGCGCAAAGGGTTTTACCCCTCGCGCAAATGCGCATTTGCACACGCAAAACGCACTGCGCGAAGAATGTAATATAAGGAGTGTGTGTGTTTAAATTATTTCATTCCATCCAGGAAAAAATCTCCCGTTTCTGTTACCATCCGTTCCAATAAATATTGGAAAGCCACAGGACTCAATTTAATTAATTTGGCCTGATGACGAAAAAAAAAAGTGACCTTTTTGTGCATTTTTCAGCTACTTTTTGGTTCAACAGACTCAAATGTGGGTTTAATAGCATTTCGATTTCCGATCAAATATTGTGTCCTGTGGCTGTACTTTCCAATGGAAATATCGGCTTCAGCGATTTAATTTGCGTTGGTCGGGATGCAGATTTATGAAGTGCTGATAAATGGCTCTTGTGATGCTTGTAGCACGGCTTAATGTATTTGTCCGGCTCTTAGTGTACGCTGATCGCACTTTGTGCATTTTAAAATAAAATCCCAAACATGCGCGCTGTAACATCAAGTCCTGAAAACCTGTGCCTTACTGGAAATTCTGTACATGCTGGTTTTTACTGTAAATCCCATTATGTGTGCACCTTATTTCAAATCCTGTGAGCCTTACTGTAAATCTCACACTTGTGTGTTTTTATTGTAACAGTGGAAATATTACAATACATACTTGCGGATTGAAAACATAACAGGAAAATATTAATGTACAGACTTGCGACTTATCACTGTAACAGTAAAAAATTATTTATGGAGTTGCGAGAATTCGATTTACATTATGGACGGAGGTTGTCAGTTTTCCCAATTAATATCCGGATACAGTAAAAACATGCAACTTCCGTACTGTAAATAGAATTCTTGCAAGTCCATACATTAACATTTCACAGTTTTATTTTCAACCTGAAAGTCCCTGCTTTAATATTTCATTGTTATATTTACAAACCTGAAGACTGTACTGGAATATTTCCACTTTAACAGTTATAAGGACATGTCCAGTATTTACAGTAACTCGTATTTACAGTAACGCTCATATTTACAGGATATACAGTAACGCTCATATTTACAGGATATACAGTAACGTTCATATTTACAGGATATACAGTAACGTTCGTATTTACAGGATTTACAGTAACTCATATTCACAGGATATACAGTTACGGTCGCATTCACAGGATTTACAGTAATGCTCGCATTCACAGGATATACAGTAACACTCTTATGATCATGGATGATTTCTGCCATAAATTATCATATTTTAATACTAACTGATTGACATACCAAAGAAGGACCACTAGGGGCAGTGTGTAGGCTGTTTGCACTGTGGGGCTAGCTGTGATGTCATTAAGCCAGCCTACTTTAGAGAGGTCTTTTCCTATTGGTAGAGAGGGTTTGTCTACTGGTGACTCCCACTGGGAATAAAAGGGGGACTTCCACAAAGAGTTAGCTCTTTAGCTTGAGACCTGAGACCATGTGAAGTGTTCTGCAGCCCCCAGCTTGGGGCCTAGAGTAAGCATGCTTTCATTTCATTGCTGTATTGTTTAAGTATTGTTTAGTTTAATGTACTGTGCCATGACTGTGTGTATATGTTAGTTTTTCTGTAGTTACTGTAAAGCAAATGATATAAACTGTGAATATAGATTGCCAAGTAAATTGTCATTCATGTTGCACCGGTTTCTGTGTGTTTTTTCTTATATACATTCGACCATATTACCCACAAGATATAAATGTTATTGTTGCAACTTAGGGCTTTAATTATTGCATATTAATTCAATAATTAATGATGCATTTAATGCCCAAAACGAAGCACACTCATATTTACAGGATTTACAGTAACTCGTACTCACAGGATATACAGTAACTCATTCACAGGATATACAGTAACGCTCATATTCACAGGATATACAGTAACTCATTCACAGGATATACAGTAACGCTCATATTCACAGGATATACAGTAACGCTCATATTCACAGGATATACAGTAACTCATTCACAGGATATACAGTAACGCTCATATTCACAGGATATACAGTAACGCTCATATTCACAGGATATACAGTAACTCATTCACAGGATATACAGTAACGCTCATATTCACAGGATATACAGTAACGCTCATATTCACAGGATATACAGTAACTCATTCACAGGATATACAGTAACGCTCATATTCACAGGATATACAGTAACTCATTCACAAGATATACAGTAACGCTCATATTCACAGGATATACAGTAACGTTCGTATTTACAGGATTTACAGTAACTCATATTCACAAGATATACAGTAACGCTCATATTCACAGGATTTACAGTAACTCATATTCACAAGATATACAGTAACTCTCGTATTTACAGGATTTACAGTAACGCTCGTATTCACAGGATATACAGTAAAACTTGTATTCACAGGATTTACAATAACTCGCATTCACAAGATATACAGTAACGCTCACATTCACTGGATTTACAGTAAAGCTCATATTCACAGGATATACAGTTACGGTCACATTCACTGGATTTACAGTAACGCTCGCATTCACAGGATTTACAGTAACTCATATTCACAAGATATACAGTAACGCTCGCTTTCACAGGATATACAGTTACGGTCACATTCACTGGATTTACAGTAACGCTCGCTTTCACAGGATATACAGTTACGGTCACATTCACTGGATTTACAGTAACGCTCGCATTCACAGGATTTACAGTTACGGTCACATTCACAGGATATACAGTTACGGTCACATTCACAGGATTTACAGTAACTCATATTCACAAGATATACAGTAACGCTCATATTCACAGGATATACAGTAACTCATTCACAGGATATACAGTAACGCTCGCATTCACAGGATTTACAGTAACTCATATTCACAAGATATACAGTAACACTCGTATTCACAGGATATACAGTAACACTCGTATTCACTGGATTTACAGTAACGCTCGTATTCACAGGATATACAGTAAAACTTGTATTCACAGGATTTACAATAACTCGCATTCACAAGATATACAGTTACGGTCACATTCACTGGATTTACAGTAAAGCTCGCATTCACAGGATTTACAGTAACTCATATTCACAGGATATACAGTTACGGTCACATTCACAGGATATACAGTTACGGTCATATTCACAGGATTTACAGTAACTCATATTCACAAGATATACAGTAACGCTCGCATTCACAGGATTTACAGTAACTCATATTCACAGGATTTACAGTTACGGTCACATTCACAGGCCAAAACAGTAATTGAATTTAAGCAGACATGGGATAGGCATAAGGCTATCCTAAACAAAAGATAAATCCAGGTAAAATATCCATGTAATTGGGCGACTAGATGGGCCGAAAGGTTCTTATCTGCCGACATTTTTCTATGTTTCTATTTACAGTAACGCTCGTATTCACAGGATATACAGTTACGGTCACATTCACAGGATTTACAGTAACACTCGTATTCCCAGGATTTACAGCAACTCTCGTATTTACAGGATTTACAATAACGCTCGCATTCACAGGATATACAGCAACACTCGTATTTACAGGGTATACAGTAACGCTCGCTTTCACAGCACACACCGTAACGCTCGTATTCACAGGATATACAGTAATGTGCGTATTTACAGTAACGCTCATATTCACTGGATACACAGTAACGCTCGTATTCACTGGATATACAGTAACGCTGGCTTTCACAGCATATACAGTAACGCTCGTATTCACAGGGTATACAGTAATGCTCATATTTACAGGATTTACAGTAACGCTCGCAATCACAGGATATACAGTAACGCTCGCTTTCACAGCATATATTGTAACGCTCGTATTTACAGGACAGTAATGCTCGTTTTCAAAGTATATACAGTAACGCTTGATGCTCATATTCACAGTAATGCTCGTATTCACAGGATATACAGTAACGCTCATTCACAGGGCATACAGTAACGCTCATTTACACGATATACAGTAACACTAGTTTTCACAGGATATACAGTAACACTTGTATTTACAGGATAGACAGTAACGCTCATTTTCACTGGATATACAGTAATGCTTGTATTCACAGGATATACTGCAACTCTCGTATTCACAGGATATACAATACTGCTCGTATTTACAGGATTTACAGTAACTCTCGTATTCACAGGGTTTACAGTAACGCTCGTATTCACAGGATTTACGGTAATGCTCGTATTCACAGTAACGCTCATATTTACAGGATATACAGTAACGCCCACAGGATATACAGAAACACTCGTTTTCACAGGATTTACAGTAACGCTCGTATTCACAGGATTTACAGTAATGCTCGTATTCACAGGATTTACAGTAACGCTCGTAGTCACAGGGTATACAGTAACGCTCGTATTCACAGGATTTACAGTAACGCTCGTAGTCACAGGGTATACAGTAACGCTCGTATTCACAGGATTTACAGTAAAGCTCGTATTCACAGGATTTACAGTAAAACTTGTATTCACAGGATTTACAATAACTCTCGTATTCACAGGATTTACAGTAACGCTCGTATTCACAGGATTTACAGTAAAACTTGTATTCACAGGATTTACAATAACTCTCGTATTCACTGGATTTACAGTAACGCTCGTATTCACAGGATTTACAGTAAAACTTGTATTCACAGGATTTACAGTAAAGCTCGTATTCACAGGATTTACAGTAACGCTCGCATTCACTGGATTTACAGTAACGCTCGTATTCACAGGATTTACAATAACTCTCGTATTCACAGGATTTACAGTAATGCTCGCATTCACAAGATTTACAGTAATGCTCGTATTCACAGGATTTACAGTAAAACTTGTATTCACAGGATTTACAATAACTCTCGTATTCACAGGATTTACAGTAACGCTCGTATTCACAGGATTTACAGTAAAACTTGTATTCACAGGATTTACAATAACTCTCGTATTCACAGGATTTACAGTAACGCTCGTATTCACAGGATTTACAGTAAAACTTGTATTCACAGGATTTACAATAACTCTCGTATTCACTGGATTTACAGTAAAGCTCGTATTCACAGGATTTACAGTAAAACTTGTATTCACAGGATTTACAGTAACGCTCGTATTCACAGGATTTACAGTAAAGCTCGTATTCACAGGATTTACAGTAACGCTCGTATTCACAGGATTTACAGTAAAGCTCGTATTCACAGGATTTACAATAACTCTCGTATTCACTGGATTTACAATAAAGCTCGTATTCACAGGATTTACAGTAAAGCTCGTATTCACAGGATTTACAGTAACGCTCGTATTCACAGGATTTACAGTAAAGCTCGTATTCACAGGATTTACAATAACTCTCGTATTCACTGGATTTACAGTAAAGCTCGCATTCATAGGATTTACAGTAACGTTCGTATTTACAGGATATACAGTAACTCATTCACAGGATATACAGTTACGGTCGCATTCACAGGATATACAGCAGCACTCGTATTTAAAGGGTATACAGTAACGCTCGCTTTCACAGCATATACAGTAATGCTCGTATTCACCGGGTATACAGTAATGTGCGTATTTACAGTAACGCTCGTATTCACTGGATATACAGTAACGCTCGCTTTCACAGCATATACAGTAACGCTCGTATTCACAGTAATGCTCGTATTCACAGGGTATACAGTAATGCGGGTATTTACAGGATCTACAGTAACGCTCGCATTCAAAGGATATACAGTAACGCTCGCTTTCACAGCATATACTGTAATGCTCGTTTTCACAGGATATACAGTAACGCTTGACGCTCGTATTCACGGTAATGCTCGTATTCACAGGATATACAGTAACGCTCCTATTTACAGGATATACAGTAACGCTCATTCACAGGGCATACAGTAACGCTCATTTACACGATATACAGCAACGCTAGTTTTCACAGGATATACAATAACACTTGTATTTACAGGATAGACAGTAACACTCGTTTTCACAGGATATACAGTAATGCTCGTATTCACAGGATATACAGCAACTCTCGTATTCACAGGATATACAATACCGCTCGTATTTACAGGATATACAGCAACACTCGCATTCACAGGGTTTACAGTAACGCTCGTATTCACAGGATTTACGGTAATGCTCGTATTCACAGTAACGCTCATATTTACAGGATATACAGTAACGCTCACAGGTTATACAGAATCACTCATATTTACAGGCTATACAGTAACGCTAGTTTTCACAGGATATACAGTAACACTTGTATTTACAGGATTTACAATAAAGCTCGTATTCGCAGGATTTACAGTAAAGCTCGTATTCACAGGATTTACAGTAAAGCTCGTATTCACAGGATTTACAGTAACGCTCGTATTCACAGGATTTACAGTAAAGCTCGTATTCACAGGATTTACAGTAACGCTCGTATTCACTGGATTTACAGTAACGCTCGTATTCACAGGATTTACAGTAAAGCTCGTATTCAGAAGATTTACAGTAACGCTCGTATTCACTGGATTTACAGTAACGCTCGTATTCACAGGATTTACAGTAAAGCTCGTATTCACAGGATTTACAGTAATGCTCGTATTCACAGGATTTACAGTAATGCTCGTATTCACAGGATTTACAGTAAAGCTCGTATTCGCAGAATATACAGTAAAGCTCGTATTCACAGGATTTACAGTAACTCTCGTATTCACTGGATTTACAGTAACTCTCGTATTCACAGGATTTACAGTAACGCTCGTATTCACAGGATTTACAGTAAAGCTCGTATTCACAGGATTTACAATAACTCTCGTATTCACAGGATTTACAGTAAAGCTCGTATTCACTGGATTTACAGTAACTCTCGTATTCACAGGATTTACAGTAACGCTCGTATTCACTGGATTTACAGTAACGCTCGCATTCACAGGATTTACAATAACTCTCGTATTCACTGGATTTACAGTAACTCTCGTATTCACAGGATTTACAGTAAAGCTCGTATTCACTGGATTTACAGTAAAGCTCGTATTCACTGGATTTACAGTAACTCTCGTATTCACAGGATTTACAGTAAAGCTCGTATTCACTGGATTTACAGTAACTCTCGTATTCACAGGATTTACAGTAAAGCTCGTATTCACAGGATTTACAGTAACGCTCGTATTCACTGGATTTACAGTAACGCTCGCATTCACAGGATTTACAATAACTCTCGTATTCACTGGATTTACAGTAACGCTCGTATTCACAGGATTTACAGTAAAGCTCGTATTCACAGGATTTACAGTAAAGCTCGTATTCGCAGAATATACAGTAAAGCTCGTATTCACAGGATTTACAATAACTCTCGTATTCACTGGATTTACAGTAAAGCTCGTATTCACAGGATTTACAGTAAAGCTCGTATTCACAGGATTTACAGTAAAGCTCGTATTCACAGGATTTACAATAACTCTCGTATTCACAGGATTTACAGTAACTCTCGTATTCACAGGATTTACAGTAAAGCTCGTATTCACTGGATTTACAGTAACTCTCGTATTCACAGGATTTACAGTAAAGCTCGTATTCACAGGATTTACAGTAACACTTGTATTCACAGGATTTACAATAAAGCTCGTATTCGCAGAATATACTGTAACGCTCGTATTCACAGGATTTACAGTAACTCTCGTATTCACAGGATTTACAGTAAAGCTCGTATTCACAGGATTTACAATAACTCTCGTATTCACTGGATTTACAGTAACTCTCGTATTCACAGGATTTACAGTAAAGCTCGTATTCACAGGATTTACAGTAAAGCTCGTATTCACAGGATTTACAGTAACACTTGTATTCACAGGATTTACAATAAAGCTCGTATTCGCAGAATATACTGTAACGCTCGTATTCACAGGATTTGCAGTAACGCTCGTATTCACAGGATTTACAGTAACGCTCGTATTCACAGGATTTACAGTAACACTTGTATTTACAGGATTTACAATAAAGCTCGTATTCGCAGAATATACTGTAACGCTCGTATTCACAGGATTTACGAATATACTGGAACGCTCGTATTCACAGGATTTACAGTAAAGCTCGTATTCACAGGATTTACAGTAACTCTCGTATTCACTGGATTTACAGTAACACTTGTTTTCACAGGATTTACAATAAAGCTCGTATTCGCAGAATATACAGTAACGCTCGCATTCACAGGATTTACAGTAACGGTCGTATTCACAGGATTTACAGTAACGCTCACATTCTCAGGATTTACACGGTTTAATGAAGCAGGACGTGAGAGACTAATATTACATTACGCATGGCAGGGGTTTCATTTTAAAATGCAAAAGTCTGGGATTTACGATTACGCAGTGAAACATGGAAAGTGCATCCATGCACTTGTATTTAATCTCTGTTTCAGCATTTCATCTTTTTTTACCCCATTATGACAATATTTCAATGACAAATGTCTTGAAAGAAATGTTCCCGGCACTTTAGATACAAGGATACAAGGAGCATTGCCCGATTCTTATTAATATGCGGTGGAAGCAGAAAAGAAGAGAAACTGCATGAAAATGAAAAACTTAAATCAGCCAGGAGTGTCGGAGGGAAACCTGGTGTGCAACCAGCAGGCGGCGCTATAAGAAGAGTATCATTGCAGTGAATGGCATGAAAACGCATTGCGTGGCGACGCGATCCTCCATTATTCTTCAGATATGAGCATCTCCCGCATCATTTACTGTCGCCCAGGGAGCAGTTCTGACTGTATGTCAATGGCTTTACAGCTGAGCGCCAGCGAGCAGAGCTTTTATACCGAATTAAAGGAATCTGAGTGCAAAGCCGTCACGCTTAGAACAGACGCGTGCAACAAGTCATAATAAGCCAAGCGTATCCTAGTGACTGGATTATAGCGCACTCCCGTTTCACACAACATTTTTTAAATTCTGCATCTCCTGCTCATGTCTTCTGTGCGTGAAAGCTCTTTTCCCCATGATTTAACCCCGTGTCTTCCGTTTCAGAGGTCACCGCGCTCGTCTTAACAGTAATGTCGGCCTTCACAGTTACCGTCATTCCACTTTCATTTATTCTGTGGTCCCTGATGAATTAGCTCTTTTACCCCCTGGCACATTGTAAGACCTGGCAAGTCCCTCTAGTGCCAAACGAAATATTTAGAAATTCCTTCCAGTCGCACCACACTTACAAGCAGTGATACAGCGTGCGCCGGGTCTGCGGATGGGGCAGCTTTTATCTGGTTTGCCCAAAGGTGGGCAGCCAAATGGAAAACCCCCAGCAGCGCCAGCCTGATGCCGAGATTCTAGTCACTGGATCCAAAAATCTGTTTGTGCAGGAGCATCAGGTTTGGTAAATTCCTCCCAATTCCCATGACATGATTTCCTCCCTCACACACACACTGTTAAGGGTAAAGCTCGAAGTGCGGTTAATCCTAGCATTACCCAGGCGTCATTAGCAAAAGTCCGAAGTGAAATGAAATTTCAGACATTACCCGGGTAATCTGCAAAGTATCCAAACCAAGCGGGGTTCGATGCTCTGCAGATTACCCAGGCCAAGCTGCGGATAGTCCTCAGATTACCCGGGTAAAGCTTCAGACTTGCACAATGCACATTATCCGGGTGAGTGCGGATTTTTCAGCTCTTCCAGACTGTTACCCAAGGGCAGTTGGTTAGTCCTAAAATCACCCGGGTAAAGTCTGGAATTTTCATTTTTTTGCAGCTTTACCCAGCGGTTTCGGGTAATGTCAGGATTAACCGGGTCATCCTAGGATTGACCGCACTTTGGGCTTTACCCGTAACACATATATATATATATGTTACAGGTATTCATATATTCTCACTTCCCATTGCTCCTCTGCCCTCATTCTCCTCACTTTGCATCTCTGGGCCATCATGTACTCATTGTGCTGCTGACTTGGTACATTGTCACGGAGCCTATTTTGGGAAATGGGTCTGAAGCTGCAGCTCCAATAGCCCCTATTTTTTATTTTTTTGGTTTAATTCATCACACTCAGGCAGCACCAACATATTCCCACCTATAGCTCCCATCACACACCTGGAATAAATCGGCGGGCTGCGACGCTCTCACCTTTCAGTTCGGTCAGGGTTTCTCCGAGCTGCTTAAGGACCATGGCTTTCTCTTCCAGCTCCTGCACCGAGATGAGACGGTGATTGTGAGCCAAGTCGCGCTTTATCTTCTCCACCGATTTCTCCAGGTCACTGAAAAAAATGGGAAAGTCATTGAAGGCAAAAGGCGCAAACGCGGCAAGGATCAAACTGTGTGTTATAACTATGTGTGTTATATGTGTGTGTGTTATTACATAGTTACATAGTTACATAGTTACATAGTTACATAGGCTGAAAAAAGACATGCGTCCATCGGGTTCAGCCTCTCACACATAACCTACTGCTGTTGATCCAAAAGAAGGCAAAAAACCCAGTCTGAATGCTTGCCAATATGCAACATACTGGGAAAAAATTCCTTCTTGACCCCAGAATGGCGTCAGATTTCTCCTTGGATCAAGAAGCTTTTACCCACATATTAAATATTATAACCCTTAATATTCTGTGTCTGCAGGAAGTCATCCAGTCGTTTTTTAAAAGTCTGTACAGACTCTGACCCAACCACCTCAACAGGCAGAGAATTCCACAGCTTGATTGTTCTCACCGTAAAATAACCCTTCCTATGCTTTAAGCTAAATTTTCTTTCTTCCAGTCTAAATGGATGACCCCTTGTCCTATGTATAGTCCTGTTAATGAATAGGTTATCAGACAATGGTTTATAATGGCCCCGTATATATTTATATAAGGTTATCAGATCCCCTCTAAGGCGCCTTTTCTCTAAACTAAACAGGTTAAGCTTGTTAGTCTTTCCTCATAACTTAACCCTTCCATCCCCCTTATTAATTTAGTTGCCCGTCTCTGCACTTTTTCTAACGATATAATATCTTTTTTTAAGACAGGTGCCCAAAATTGCACGGCATAGTTATAACTATGTGTGTTATAACTATGTGTGTTATATGTATGTGTGTTATAACTATGTGTGTTATATGTATGTGTGTTATGTGTGTGTTATAACTATGTGTGTTATAACTCTGTGGGTCATATGTGTGTTATAATTATGTGTGTTATATGTGTGTTATAACTATGTGTGTTATATGTGTGTTATAACTATGTGTGTTATAACTATGTGGGTCATATGTGTGTTATAACTATGTGGGTTATATGTGTGTTATAACTATGTGGGTTATATGTGTGTGTTATAACTATGTGTGTTATAACTATGTGTGTTATATGTGTGTGTTATAACTATGTGTGTTATATGTGTGTGTTATATGTGTGTTATAACTATGTGTGTTATATGTGTGTGTGTTATATGTGTGTTATAACTATGTGGGTTATATGTGTGTGTGTTATATGTGTGTTATAACTGTGTGTTATATGCGTGTGTGTTATATGTGTGTTATAACTATGTGGGTTATATGTGTGTTATAACTATGTGTGTTATATGTGTGTTATAACTATGTGTGTTATATGTATGTGTGTTATATGTGTGTTATAACTATGTGTGTTATAATTGTGTGTTATAACTGTGTGTTATATGTATGTGTGTTATAACTATGTGGGTTATATATGTGTGTTATAACTATGTGGGTTATATGTGTGTTATAACTATGTGTGTTATATGTGTGTTATAACTATGTGTGTTATATGTGTGTTATAACTATGTGGGTTATATGTGTGTTATAACTATGTGTGTTATATTATGTGTGTTATATGTGTGTTATAACTATGTGTGTTATATGTGTGTTATAACGGTGTGTGTTACATGTGTGTTATAACTGTGTTACATGTGTGTTATAACTGTGTTATATGTGTGTTATAACTGTGTGGTTTACAGTCCTTTGGCCGGGAAACGTAGGAACCCAATAACGTTAAATATATCTATTCCTATGTTCCTTCTCCATTTATTGCTGCTCTGGATGGGACGGAAAGCTGACATGTGGAGCTGGCGTGTGGAGCTGGTGTGTGCGGCTGGCGGTGGAGCTGACGTGTGCGGCTAGCGTGTGGAGCCGACGTGTGCGGCTGGTGTGTGCGGCTGGCGTGTGGAGCTGGCGTGTGCGGCTGGCGTGTGCAGCTGGTGTGTGGAGCTGGCGTGTGCGGCTGGCGTGTGCAGCTGGTGTGTGGAGCTGGAGTGTGCGGCTGGCGTGTGCAGCTGGCGTGTGGAGCTGGTGTGTGCGGCTGGCGGTGGAGCTGACGTGTGCGGCTAGCGTGTGGAGCCGACGTGTGCGGCTGGCGTGTGCTGCGGCTGGCGTGTGGAGCTGGCGTGTGCGGCTGGCGTGTGCAGCTGGCGTGTGCGGCTGGCGTGTGCAGCTGGTGTGTGGAGCTGGAGTGTGCGGCTGGCGTGTGCAGCTGGCGTTTGGAGCTGGCGTGTGTTCAGCTGGCGTTTGGAGCTGGCGTGTGTTCAGCTGGCGTGTGCAGCTGGCGTGTGCAGCTGGCGTGTGGAGCTGACGTGTGGAGCTGGCGTGTGGAGCTGACGTGTGCGGCTGGCGTGTGGAGCTGGTGTGTGCGGCTGGCGTGTGGAGCTGACGTGTGCGGCTGGCGTGTGGAGCTGGTGTGTGCGGCTGGCGTGTGCGGCTGGCGTGTGCAGCTGGCGTGTGGAGCTGACGGTTACATGCAGATATTTGGAGTAAAATATGGCGCTGCTGTGTGAATTATACCTTATGGGAACCACCGAAGTTTATCGTCTTTGCAACAATGATAAAGTATAACCTGGAATGTGCTCACTTCAGCTGATGAGTGATAAGTTCCTCCTCGTTCAGATACTTCAGCCGTTCCTCCTCCACCATAGCGCGCTGCCGCTGCAGGGGGTCTTCCTGTTTGCGCACGGTGTCCGTCACTCTCACACTGATCTCAGTCTCTGTGCGCTTCAGTAGGTTACGCACCGTCTCCTGATTCTGCAGCTGGAAAGGTGGCGAGAGTCATGTGACAATATGAAGGAAATGTGTCACATCAGCTCAGATACCAGAGGGTCCAGATTAAAGCCCCTGGACCGGAGGAAGCTCAATGCGTCCCACCTCCCCACAAACCACCAATAACTGAAACATCTGTACTTATAACCCAGATAATACCCTGCCCAGCCAAAATAAAGTGCCCCCCCCCGTAACTCAGCCAATAGGAGCTCTCGCCTTCCATTGGATAATTACTGTAGTGATTAATAGGTTTCGGCATAAAATGAGGTCATGTGACTCCCTGAATACACTGAATGAGCAGGTTTTTCCATCAATGGGTTTTTTCTCCCCTGATGGCACAGCGGGCATATTCCAAGATGGCAATGCCAGGATTCATCGGGCTCAAATTGTGCAAGAGTGGTTGAGGGAGCATGAGACATCATTTCACACATGGATTGGCCACCGCACAGTCCAGACCTTAACCCCATTGAGGTTAATCTTTGTGATAATGTGCTGGAGAAGACTTTACGCAGCGCCGCGACTCTCCCATCATCAACACAAGAAATAGCCACAAATTAATGCCGCTCTGGATGCCAATAAATGCTGCGACATTGCATGAGCTTATCCACACGATGCCGCGGCGAATGCGTGATGCAATCACAGCAAAACGATGCCGCGGCGGATGCGTGACGCAATCACAGCAAAAAGCGACACACCCATTTATTACAGGGTGTGACCTTTTCTTGGCCGGGCGGGGTATAAGCTGTAATGTTGTCAGAAGATCTAGAAGTGTTTATGTTTAGTATCTGCACAAATTGTTATTATTATGACAAATAAACAGTACAAGTAGGAAAGAATCTATTGGCCTCTTATAAGGGAGCAGAGCACTCTGTAACCTGTTCATTAGCAGGACTTTACAAAGGACACGAGGAGATCTTGTCAAATACAAAAGGAAAGGTTTTTATACATTTCTAACAATAACAATATGGAATTCTCTGATTTCTCGAAATAAAAATGTTATTTTATAAATGGGATTCCTCGATATAAAGGGTCTGGGGGCTTTCCTGGTAAAAGACGTTGTAAGGGTTAATATTTGTAACGCACGACTTGTCGATCCAGAGAGAGATCCGATTTCCCTTATGGAATCAAGAAGGATTTTTTTTCCCCCTTTTTTGGGCAAAATTTGTTTTTTTTTTGCCTTCTTTTGGATACACAGCAGCCACGGGGATGTGTGGAAGGTCGAACGTTGTGGACCTTTTTCAGCCTATAATATATAACTATATGACCCCCAGGAAAGTCATACTATAAAGCGCCGCTGCCGCCAGGCGACAGAGAGGCCGCTGCCTGCGGTAAGAAACACGACAGGCAGACATGGTGTCCCCGCCCCGGCAGGGTTATGATGTCATGATGATGACCTGTATAAAGCACAGAGGATGCAACCTGAATGTTTGAGGTTTATCACCGGCCAGTAACGGCTTCACTCCTGATGTATCTGGGTGCCAGGAATGAGAGCTCAGCGCGGTCTGACCACACTAAGGATACCTGGAGCTTCTTCAGCTGCTGCAGCTGGTTCCTCAGCTCGCTGGCATTGTGCTGGAGGTCATGGAGATGGAGCTGCATGTGCAGGCGAGTGATGGCCTTGCTCTGGTCCACCGGGGTGGCCGTAGACCCTTGGGTAGGAGTTGACTGGGGCGTCCCCGCACTATGATGACTGGAGGCTGAAAACAAAGCATGAGGTTAACGTTCAAGCTTCACGTGGCTGCATGCGTTATCATGGAACACGGACACTGGGACGACGTGCAGACGTGTAAGTGTTCCGAGCCGGTGACCGGGGACACACGAGGAGGAGGCGTCGACAAAAACATCCAATTGTGACCATTAGGACAAAGAGACAAGACGGTTACAGGACAGGACGGCCGCGATCAGGTGTGGGATACTGGGAGAAAAACATGGCGGCTCGAGGAAACATCGATACAAACACACATATACACTATTCACACACAGACACATTGTGCTCACGGGAGACACACACAAGACATACACACACACAGACACATTGTGCTCACTGGAGAAACACAGGACATTCACACACACACAGACACATTGTGCTCACTGGAGGACACACACAGGACATTCACACACACACACATTGTGCTCACTGTAAACACACACAGGATACACACACACATTGTGCTCACTGGAGACACACACGACATTCACACACACACACACACACATTGTGCTTACTGTAAACACACACAGGACATTCACACACACACACACACACACAAACAGACACAATGTGCTCACTGGAGACACACACACACATTGTGCTCACTGGAGACACACACGACATTCACACACACACACACACACATTGTGCTTACTGTAAACACACACAGGACATTCACACACACACACAAACAGACACAATGTGCTCACTGGAGACACACACACACATTGTGCTCACTGTAAACACACACAGGACATTCACACACACACACCCAGCACCCCCAGATAACCACACACCCCGTCACTCAGTCATCAAGCGCCATCGTGCTCAGCTGTGCACGCGCCCATGCCACACAGCTTTGCACACACACGCATTCCACACACACAGCCTTGCACACACCCCGCCGCACATGCACATTACAATCAACACACACACACATCAATCTCCTTGAAGTCTCTCTGGATGAGGGACGCATCTCACATGAGCTCAAATCACACACATAATCCTGTGGAACGTGATGCAGACATGGGACGGCGATGCATGGGACGGGCGATAGCGATACATGGGACGGGTGATACATGGGAGGGCAATGCATGGGACGGGCGACGCATGGGACGGGCGACGCATGGGACGGGAGATAGCGATACATGGGACGGGTGATGCATGGGACGGGCGATAGCAATACATGAGACGGGTGATGCATGGGACGGGCGATACATGGGACGGGCGATGCATGGGACGGGCGATGCATGGGACGGGCAATAGCGATACATGGGACGTGCAATAGCGATACATGGGACGGGCAATGCATGGGACGGGCGATGCATGAGACGGGCGATGCATGAGACGGGCGATAGCGATACATGGGACGGGCGATGCTTGTGACGGGCGATGCATGGGACGGGCGATAGCGATACATGGGACGGGCGATGCATGGGATGGGCAATGCATGGGACGGGCGATGCATGGGATCGGGCGATGCATAGGACGGGCGATGCATAGGACGGGCGATAGCGATACATGGGACTGGCGATACATGGGACGGGCGATAGCGATACATGGGATGGGCGATAGCGATACATGGGACGGGCGATAGCGATACATGGGACGGGCGATACATGGGACGGGCGATAGCGATACATGGGACGGGCGATACATGGGATGGGCGATACATGGGACGGGTGATACATGGGACGGGCGATAGCGATACATGGGACGGGCGATGCATGGGACGGGCGACACATGTGATGGGCGATACATGGGATGGGCGATACATAGGACAGGCGATAGCGATACGTGGGACGGGCGATACATGGGACGGGCGATACATGGGACGGGCAATAGCGATACGTGGGACGGGCGATACATGGGACGGGCGACAGCGATACATGGGACAGGCGATAGCGATACGTGGGACAGGCGATACATGGGACAGGCGACACATGGGACGGGCGATACATGGGATGGGCGATACGTGGGATGGGCGATAGCGATACGTGGGACGGGCGATACATGGGACGGGCGATAGCGATATGTGGGATGGGTGATACATGGGACGGGCGATAGCGATACATGGGACGGGCGATACATGGGACGGGCGATACATGGGACGGGCGATACATGGGACAGTCGATACATGGGACGGGCGATAGCGATACATGGGACGGGCAATACATGGGATGGGCGATACATGGGACGGGCGATACATAGGGTTCCCACCTGTCCGGTTTTGACCCGGACCGTCTGGTTTTGGAGTCATGTGTCCAGGTTTGACACCCCCTGCCACATGACTCTGAGGTACTAGGCCGGCACGAAGTCTCCCCACATATTTACATGTCATGCATTCCCCCGGCGACGCGGTCCTCTCCTTCAAGACGCAGGGCTGCACACTCCGCCCACTCTACCAATGACTGACAGTGTGGGAGTGGTGTGGTGGGTCCGTCGGTGATGGTTCTTCCTCCCCGCCTCCTCCCATGGGCAACGGAGAGTCAGAAGGCGCAGGCGCAGCGGCTCACGGGAGGAAGATGTCCACGTACTTGCGGCCGCGTTCCTGGCTCCTGACTCCAGGACAGACGTGTCAAGTCACTCTGTCTCCACTCCCACTCCGAGACAAGTTGAAACTGAGCGCAGCATCAAAAGTAACAATCCCCTGCCCTCTCCCTTATATTATATTCTTGTCTTGTGCCATAAAAATACTAGTCTGAGCCAGCCATAATACCAGTGTGCCAGTGCCAGCCATAATACAAGTGCCAGCCATGCCCGTGCCAACCATAATAGTGCCAGCCATAATACCAGTGTGCCAGCCATAATACCAGTGCCAGCCATGCCAGTGCCAGCCATAATAGTGCCAGCCATACCAGTGTGCCAGTGCCAGCAATGCCAGTACCAGTCATAATGCCAGTACCAGCCATAATACCAGTGTGCCAGTGCCAGCCATAATACCAGTGTGCCAGCCATAATACCAGTGTGCCAGTGCCAGCCAAAATGCCAGTGTGCCAGTGCCAGCCATAATACCAGTGTGCCAGCCATAATAACAGTGTGCCAGTGCCAGCCATAATACCAGTGCCAGCCATAATACCAATGTGACACGCATAATACCACGTGCCCTAATATATACGCATAATGTAAATATACACACAGTGTATACCCTACAAAAAAAATGGCCGCCCGAACCCAACACTAGAGTGTTCGGGTTTGGCTTGAAGAAAAGGTGGCAACCCTAGCGATACATGGGACGGGCGATACATGGGATGGGCGATACGTGCGACAGAGATACATGGGACGGGCGATAGAGATACATGGGACGGGCGATACGTGCGACAGAGATACATGGGACGGGCGATACTTCGGACGGGCGATACGTGCGACAGAGATACATGGGATGGGCGATAGAGATACATGGGACGGGCGATACTTCGGACGGGCGATACGTGCGACAGAGATACATGGGACGGGCGATAGAGATACGTGGGACGGGCGATACGTGGGACGGGCGATACACGATGCTCTCACCTGCAGAGCGAGATGTTCCTCCGTTTGCTGCTTCTGTTTTCTCGCTGCAAATTCATAAAACACAGAGTTAAATAATGACCATACCTGAAAGGGTTACCCACACGGTGTATGGGACAGTGTGGGCATCCCCCCTTCATTCAACGTGCATCTGCTGCCAATACCTGGGGTTTTCAGTGTCAGAACCTCTCATGAGCGCGGACTGGACCAGTCCCGTCAGGCTGGCAATCTGTTTCTCCATGGCCTCCATCCGCTCCCTGTCAGAAAGCGACAGGGTGAGTATAAACCCCAATACTGATCATCAATCCATTAACGTGTGAGCGCTCGGGGGGGGGATTAATCCGCCGGGCACAGTCTGGTTTGTAGGTGACGTGCAGGACACACGGGGGTCACTTCCTGCGCTCACAGACTCCCGGATCCTCACTCAAATTACTCAAATTCATTAATAAATCATATCACAGGCAAGAAATCCACAGCACCAGACATCGAATCAGTGACCGGCCGGCCCAGTGCTGCGAGCGCGCAGATATCAATAAATAGAACCGGGTAATTACTAATTACTGTCCCGCTGCTTGCCGAAAACAAATACAGTCTGTTCATCTATCTCCCTGCCCGTCTATCAGTCTGTCCATCAGTCTGTCCATCTATCTCCCTGCCTGTCTATCAGTCTGTCCATCTATCTCCCTGCCTATCAGTCTGTCTGCCTATCAGTCTGTCCATCTATCTCCCTGTCTATCAATCTGTCCATCTATCTCCCTGTCTATCAATCTGTCCATCTATCAGTCTGCCCATCTATCCTCCTGTCCATCAGTCTGTCCATCTATCCTTCTGTCTATCAGTCTGTCCAGCTATCCTTCTGTCTATCAGTCTGTCCAGCTATCCTTCTGTCTATCAGTCTGTCCAGCTATCCTTCTGTCTATCAGTCTGTCCAGCTATCCTTCTGTCTATCAGTCTGTCCAGCTATCCTTCGGTCTATCAGTCTGTCCAGCTATCCTCCTGTCCATCAGTCTGTCCAGCTATCCTTCTGTCTATCAGTCTGTCCAGCTATCCTTCTGTCTATCAGTCTGTCCAGCTATCCTTCTGTCTATCAGTCTGTCCAGCTATCCTTCTGTCTATCAGTCTGTCCAGCTATCCTTCTGTCTATCAGTCTGTCCAGCTATCCTTCTGTCTATCAGTCTGTCCGGCTATCCTTCTGTCTATCAGTCTGTCCAGCTATCCTTCTGTCTGTCTATCAGTCTGTCCAGCTATCCTTCTGTCTATCAGTCTGTCCAGCTATCCTTCTGTCTATCAGTCTGTCCAGCTATCCTTCTGTCTATCAGTCTGTCCAGCTATCCTTCTGTCTATCAGTCTGTCCAGCTATCCTTCTGTCTATCAGTCTGTCCAGCTATCCTTCGGTCTATCAGTCTGTCCAGCTATCCTTCTGTCTATCAGTCTGTCCAGCTATCCTTCTGTCTATCAGTCTGTCCAGCTATCCTTCTGTCTATCAGTCTGTCCAGCTATCCTTCTGTCTGTCTCTATATTCAACATCAATTACTACGAAGTACAGTACTCATTTTCCTTTTCATAGAGTCATCATGTAACGTTTGCTTTTGGGGTGAGGAGACTTAAAATGTAAGAGCAGGGTCACAGAGATCCCCTCAACTAGTGACATAAACCCCAGAACCTGAGATCGTGTGACGTACAGCATCACGGCGGCCGCATCATGTGCAAAGCGAGAAGCGGAGGATGAAAACATGGCGTCTTAGAAATGTTAAAACTGGATCATCACAACATGACATTATGTATGTGGATAAATGTGTAGCTATAGACCCGTATTAACGCAGCGCTTAGTTACCAGTCTGTCCGTTCCTGCTCCCGGTCACAGAATCCTTCCATTTTTATGGGTCTAATGCTTGGTTTGTTTTGGGGTCATTTTGGGGTTCGTTTTACACGGAGCTGGTGCTGATGCAGCATTTTGTGGCCCTCAAGTTTGGGTTGGGGATAACCCTGATCCTCAGTCACTTTGACGTTAGCCCCTCCACCCTATATATCCCTCAATGTAGCGTCCGGTGTGATAAACAATGCAAAACGATAACGATGCAAGACGAGGAGACACCTTCAAGTTGATTGAACCCTACCCTATTCACCGGAAAACGAGTAGAAAGAGCCTCGGGGTTTGCTTTATCCTGAATATGAAGAATCTCATAAAACAACATTCAGGTCTTTCTAATAGGATAAATCTAATTGTTGCTTCTCCGGGGACACAAAACCCCGCGGGTCACGCCATCCCACACTGCACTGAATTATTTAGTACCTTGGAAAATATCAAGGTGTTTGATAGTGGATCATCTCCAGTCAATGACATCATAGCTCGTCAAAATCAGTGGCAAAACATGCCATGTCCAGCATTACCAGGAATGGAAGTCATTGACTGGTCGATGTCCAGCATTACCAGGAATGGAAGTCATTGACTGGCCGATGTCCAGCATTACCAGGAATGGAAGTCATTGACTGGTCGATGTGCAGCATTACCAGGAATGGAAGCCATTGACTGGCCGATGTCCAGCATTACCAGGAATGGAAGTCATTGACTGGCCGATGTCCAGCATTACCAGGAATGGAAGTCATTGACTGGTCGATGTGCAGCATTACCAGGAATGGAAGTCATTGACTGGTCGATGTGCATCATTACCAGGAATGGAAGCCATTGACTGGCCGATGTCCAGCATTACCAGGAATGGAAGTCATTGACTGGCCGATGTCCAGCATTACCAGGAATGGAAGTCATTGACTGGTCGATGTGCAGCATTACCAGGAATGGAAGTCATTGACTGGTCGATGTGCAGCATTACCAGGAATGGAAGTCATTGACTTGTCGATGTCCAGCATTACCAGGAATGGAAGTCATTGACTGGTCGATGTCCAGCATTACCAGGAATGGAAGTCATTGACTGGTCGATGTGCAGCATTACCGGGATGGAAGTCATTGACTGGTCGATGTGCAGCATTACCAGGAATGGAAGTCATTGACTGGCCGATGTCCAGCATTACCAGGAATGGAAGTCATTGACTGGTCGATGTCCAGCATTACCAGGAATGGAAGTCATTGACTGGTCAATGTCCAGCATTACCAGGAATGGAAGTCATTGACTGGTCGACAGCATTAAAAGCCCGTGTTGTCGCAACACAAGATGAGTCAAAGTGTGACTGTGACTCTTTGTCAGGGCTCAGCAACACTGGCCCTCCAGAGGTTTTAAAACTTCACCTCCCATGATGCTCAGGCTGAACCTCATGGGCAATGCAGTTACTAAACATCTGGTGGGCCGAGGTTGCCGACCCATTGTCTATGTAGACATTTGAGGGACACAGAAATACCACTGCTGGTTCTCCATCTCACCTGGTTTCCACGTCTTTGGGTGGAACTGGAGAGCTGAATCCAGACAGGGGACGGTCTCCAGGTCCTGGGAATATGTCGTTGTTGCCAGAGGAGGAACTAGGGTTCCTTTGTTTACCGACGGGACTGTCCATAAAAACAGAAGAGGAGGAGTCTTTACGAAAGGTCTGACGAACCGGCGAGGAACGGTTGGAAGGCCCCGAGTAGGGGCTGTGCGGGCCCTGTCCTTGTTGGACCTCCACCAGCCTTCCGTCTGAAGCTTTCTGCGGGGAAGATGGTGGAATTCGAAACCCAAGTCCAGGACCATATGTGTCTCCATATATTTGGGAATTGGGTTTGTACATCCCATCTTCCAGGTCGGTCTGCAGGCCTGCGGCTGAGTAGGTGCTCAGTGAGCGCACAGACCCACGCTTGTAGAGTCCTCCTGGGTAGGAGAAAGGGTCTCCCAAACCAGCCAATGACTGGGTGGAGGTGATACTGAGCCTACCCTCATGTACCATCCCATAAGGGTCTGAATACAGACCGTCATTCTTCACCAGCACTACATTCTTGTTGGAGAGGTCTTCATCGGGTTTGACGTCTCGTCTCTCCAATATGGCGCTAGGACTGGGTGAGACACCTTGAGGTGGGGGCAATCCAGACATACGGTCAGCATGATGCACAGGGCTCCCAGCAAAGGAGGGTGGCCGGCCCCCGCTATAAGACATGCGCGAGCGCGCTGGGGAGGACGACTGCAGGACAGGAGGTGGGGAACCCGAGGCTAAGTGGGAGGCAGGAGACATGCTGTTCATTCTTCGTGTTGGGGAAGAGTCTCTGGAGCTGTAAATCATCTCCCGCTGTGAGAGAACATATAACAAATTAGCAGCACGGACAAAGACCTGACGAGCGCAACATCACACGGCAAATCAGTTTCACCTAGACGTACGTAATGAACATTTTGTTAGGGGGGGGGACCTCCCGGCTGGACTTGGCGCTCAATGGGCGCTCAATGGGGGCATTTAATGAGTTACCAAAGGAAGAGTTAATACAATAAGTGATTGGCCGGTAGATCAATGTGCAGGTTGTGTTGAGTGTCTGTGCATGGGGCTTGTGTGTGTCTGTATTTGTGTATGCATGTATATATGTGTTTGTATTTCTGTCTGCGTGTGCATGTATATTTGTCTGTGTGTGTGTGTGTGTCTGGGAGTCGTGTGTGTCTGTGCATGGGTTGTTTGAGGTTATGTGTGTAGCGGTGCCTGTTCATAGGAATGTGTGTCTGTAAATGAGATGCGTGTGTGTATGGCCTGGGGTGGGTGTGTCTGGGTATAGAGGGGTGTCTGTGCATGGGGTGTGTGTGTTTATGTATATTTGCGTGTCTTTGTGGTGTAGAAAGACCTATTCATTGTTCTAGCACTGATAAAGCATGAAGTGTAAGAGTCATAAATAAGTGATCATTAGATAAAACATGTTATAGATTACTGAGAAACACAAATGTATAAATTCTACGTCACGCACACACACGCACACACACCCACACACGTTTGCAGTCGAGCATTCGTCTCAGATCAGTAAATAGAATAGGAATCGCTCGGGTGTTTCGTTGTGATGTCAGAGGCTGGTTTTGGGGCATCTCTTGTTTTCGGGGCGCTACGGGCGCGCGGCCTAGCACACGCTTTCCTTAATAGATTATTACGGGTCGTGAAGCTTTTGTGCACCGGAACCTCTACCCGGAACACGGAGCTTGTTCTTGGGCTGGGACTGATTAAAAGAACAGTGACAGATCATTGTGCGACGACCAAGAGCCGTAACGACCTAAAACCTGGAATATCAATGTGATCTCCAGAGGCAGCGGCTCCTGAGCTTCATAAATGGTGACAATGACCTGCAGTGTCTGGATTATAAATAACGCAACAATAAAAATCGAGCTCACAAGTACACGATGACACTGAATGAGCTCGGGGGGGGGCACCTAGTCTAGGGATCCCACCTCAAGTTATGGTGGAATAAAAGTTTGTACATGCAACGTCTGGGGTCATGACAACACCACAACAAGCCCCATTGTGTAACGGCAAACAGGCTGCAAGGTGACACAGTCTCACAGTCTGCCGGGTTATCCCAAAGCAATGTTTACAGCTCCTTGGTGACTGTATAATGTGGTGCTACAACAAATCCAGGGATCATGGACACAAGATACAATCTTGCCTCATTCCAGACGGGTCGTTGTGTACACAATAAAGTGGGCGCAGATACTTGTAGGACACACACACACTCTGTAACACACAGGATATTTACCTCAAGATTGACAACATTTATAACTCGAGATAAAGAAGCACAGATACAAAGTATACATCATACAACAAACACAGAAATACAATAAAACCCAAATATATCCTTATGTTTTAATACACTCCTTCTACACACATACACAATTGGTGTGCATACACACATACACACTATACACGCAGTCACACACCGTTCGTTACACGTACACACACAGTCACTATGCACACACCCACATACAGTCAGTCCCTGTACACACCCAGTCACTATGCACACACCCAGTCAGTCCCTGTACACAGTTACCCATCATTCTGTAACACCATATCACATGCATATAACCCACCTACACACAATTATAGCAATATACATTAATGCAAAATCACACAGAGACCCCGATATAAACCTCCATGAACAGATAAATATATATATAGACACTCTGTAAGTCTGTAACTGTCACTCACTGCCCCCCTGATCCTGCACATACTGATCTGTCCCTCACTGCCCCCCGTGATCTGTCACTCTGCCCCCTGATCCTACACAGTGATCTGTCACTCACTGCCCCCCTGATCTGTCACTCTGCCCCCTGATCCTGCAGTGATCTGTCACTTACTGACCCCCATGATCTGTCACTCTGCCCCCCGATCCTGCACACAGTGATCTGTCAATCACTGCCCCCCGTGATCTGTCACTCTGCCCCCTGATCCTGCAGTGATCTGTCACTTACTGCCCCCGTGATCTGTCACTCTGCCCCCCTGATCCTGCAGTGATCTGTCACTTACTGACCCCCTGATCCTGCACACAGTGATCTGTCACTTACTGCCCCCCGTGATCTGTCACTCTGCCCCCCTGATCCTGCACACATTGATCTGTCACTCACTGCCCCCCTGATCCTGCACACATTGATCTGTCACTCACTGCCCCCCTGACCACATTGATCTGTCACTCACTGCCCCCCTGACCCTGTACACAGTGATCTGTCACTCACTGCCCCCCTGATCCTGCACACAGTGATCTGTCACTTACTGCCCCCGTGATCTGTCACTCTGCCCCCCTGATCCTGCACACAGTGATCTGTCACTTACTGCCCCCCTGATCCTGCACACATTGATCTGTCACTCACTGCCCCCTGATCCTGCACACATTGGTCTGTCACTCTGCCCCCCTGATCCTGCACACAGTGATCTGTCACTTACTGCCCCCGTGATCTGTCACTCTGCCCCCCTGACCCTGCACACAGTGATCTGTCACTCACTGCCCCCCTGATCCTGCACACAGTGATCTGTCACTCACTGCCCCCGTGATCTGTCACTCTGCCCCCTGATCCTGCAGTGATCTGTCACTTACTGCCCCCGTGATCTGTCACTCTGCCCCCCTGACCCTGCACACAGTGATCTGTCACTCACTGCCCCCCTGATCCTGCACACAGTGATCTGTCACTCACTGCCCCCGTGATCTGTCACTCTGCCCCCTGATCCTGCAGTGATCTGTCACTTACTGCCCCCCTGATCCTGCACACAGTGATCTGTCACTTACTGCCCCCCGTGATCTGTCACTCTGCCCCCCTGATCCTGCACACATTGATCTGTCACTCACTGCCCCCCTGATCCTGCACACATTGATCTGTCACTCTGCCCCCGATCCTGCACACAGTGATCTGTCACTTACTGCCCCCCGTGATCTGTCACTCTGCCCCCCTGATCCTGCACACAGTGATCTGTCACTCTGCCCCCTGATCCTGCACACATTGATCTGTCACTCACTGCCCCCCTGACCCTGCACACAGTGATCTGTTGCCGTCTCCCTGCGCATACCACAGGTAGGATATATTGTATATGAATATTTTGAATGAACACTCCATGTCACCTCTGCTCATGAACATCACTCCGCAAAGACAATCCAACCTGTGCACATTGATAATTCTGAGCCTCTATAAATCACCGCTCACATCATAGAAACATAGAACAATGTGGGCAGATAAGAACCTTTCGGCCCATCTAGTCGCCCAATTACATGGATACTTTACCTGGATTTATCTTTTGTTTAGGATAGCCTTATGCCTATCCCATGCCTGCTTAAATTCAATTACTGTTTTGGCCTCTACCACTTCAACTACATCCTTCAAGCAACAATAAAGGAGGAATGAATCGAGGCCGATGTGTAACGACATATCTGTCACTTCCACGGCTTCTTATTTATCTCGTGAAGCGCAGACATTGATCACGCGTGCTTTCTAATTAACATACTAATTACACAAAAAATTCAATGACTCGCACGTACAGATAGATGTGTTTTTTGAGGTCTCCTTCCACGGACATCCAAAATTCTAAAGAAATCTCACGTCTCCCAAAAACGAGCGCCCAGCCGGATGGACAGAGGACGGACACTGACACAGCTGGTGCGTGTGAATATCGCAGTAATTGCACGGGGAAAGCTGCGGAAACGTCGCTGCAAACTGAGGCGCCTCCTCACCTTCTACCATGCCATTCCTTTTCACACCGCAGGATTGCATCCTGTCTGCAGTTTATAAACAATGCAATGAATACAAACGGATACAATTCCCCATCAGAATCAGCGCACAAGCAACGCTCACGTCTCGCAGCAAATTGCTGATCTAATCCTGAGGCTTTCTAGAAATAAATGGCAGAGTATAAAAAAATATGTATTTTGCAGGAAAAGCAGCTGCAGATTGACAGAAATAGAAAGGGGGGAAGTGAGGAGAGTGATGCGCGTCTATTACATAGCGGATACGCGAACGGAGCGATATTATGCTCTATTTATAGCAAAGCTCCACATCTTTGCACCAGAGTGAACAGAATAAGGCTGTTTAAACGGGGAAAATCCTGAATATTTAAACGTTCGTGACACCCTGTCTGCGTCTCGTTAATACGCCGGCTTATCTCGCCTCTCCTCGGTGTCGAGCCTATTGATTGATCGTTTCTAACGTGTTAAATAAATCTCACTGTTCAATAAACAAACAACACACTATAGACAATGTATCCAACCCATGTAGCAGTGTGTGCATCGCATCGCTGCCATCAACAATCACAAGGACACAAGTGACCACTGTACCATCATAACCCATAGGCCTGACTGGATTGCAGGCAGAGGCGGCTCTACAATCAGGCCAAATAGGCAGCCGCCTAAGGCCTCACTCGAACAGGAGCCTCTAATGATGCAATTTATATGGAATTTGGGTATGTACGTTCATGGGACTACGGATATACCACACAAATATGCTTCTACATTAACATACACCTATCTGTGAAGGGAGCCGTCTGAGTCTTTATCCTTTCTTTTTTTGGGGGTTAATTTCTGCATTTTTGCATAGTATTAGGGTCTCATAGTTGAGCTTTGCTTAAGACCGTGCTGACTCTAAAGCCACCTCTGATCGCAGCAATGGAGCCTTCAAACTTTGAGTCTCCATCCCTGGGTGTTGTGTGATGTGAACGTGATCATAGGTTCAGTAAATAATGCATCACAGAGAATTAACGAGGGGGGGGGGGCTGGCACAGTGTAACACTATATGGCGGAGGCGGCCCTCGAGTTAGTGAGGTTCTGACGTGAAGCTTCTCTTTATATACAAACACGAGAAATTGACCCGATACATTTTAAAAATCTCCCTTGGACACTCTGTGTATATGGTAATATGTGAATATAGGAGTGTATTTGTGTGGATTGTCATGAGCACACGGACATTCCTACATGTGAAGCCCCTGTTTGAGTGAGGCCTTAGAGCCGCCTCTGCTATATGGTGCAAATCAAATAACCCATGAGCCACAATAGCCAAGGACAACAGGCCCTCAACCAAAACCCTCCTCGCTGCCCGTGCCAACAGAAAGTCCCACCGGGTCCCACCAGGTCCTGCCAGCCATGACTCAAGTCAATCTGTTCTTATGGTCCGGAGTAATTTGTAAAAGGGATTTTTGTGATTTACCAAAACATGAAACAAATAACAGTTAAATTTAGCTTCACTTTATAAACAACCACAACACTGATATAAATTTCAACACACAACCAGGTCCACACACAACCAGCTCCACACACACACACACGAGCAGACACAACCATGTCCGCACACCCACACACGAGCAGACACAACTATGTCCGCACACCCACACACACACGACCAGCTCCACACACAACCAGCTCCACACACACACACACAACCAGCTCCACACACACGACCAGCTCCACACACACACACCCACACACGAGCAGGCACAACTATGTCCACACACCCACACACACACTACCAGCTCCACACACACGACCAGCTCCACACACAACCAGCTCCACACACACACACACACACACACGAGCAGACACAACCATGTCCGCACACCCACACACGAGCAGACACAACTATGTCCGCACACCCACACACACACGACCAGCTCCACACACACGACCAGCTCCACACACACACACACACAAGCAGACACAACCAGGTCCGCATACACACATACAAGCACACGCAACTAGGTCCACACACACTCGTAACACCATACCATGACACCCTGCTGCCACGTCACACAAAGACACACACAAAGGCTTCTGGGCTGGGAGCAATTGCTGCCACCTACTTCCAGCCCCCAGCCCAGACCCAGCCAAAGCCGTTGACAGCAGTCTGACCAGGGCTCTTTTCCGCTTACTCTCACGTCCCCGTTGGTTATGTGAGGAGCAGGAAATGACGAGTAAATAGGCTCCTTCCGGTAGATCTTTATAATACTTCTGTCCTGGATGTCTCTGTAAAACACCACAAAAACACATCACTTGTAACAACAAAACCATGAGAATTCAACTATGCAGATACTGGAGCTGCAGCTCCAGTCCCATTTACCCCAACAAGTTCCAAGTGGCTGCATTTCACAATGGGGACCAGAGAAAGGAGACTGATGATTGGGAAGAAAAAGAGAAGCCAAACAGGGAGGGCGGGATGGAGAAAGAGAAGCCAAACAGGGAGGGCGGGATGGAGAAAGAGACGCCAAACAGGGAGGGCGGGATGGAGAAAGAGAAGCCAAACAGGGAGGGCAGGATGGAGAAAGAGACGCCAAACAGGGAGGGCGGGATGGAGAAAGAGAAGCCAAACAGGGAGGGCGGGATGGAGAAAGAGAAGCCAAACAGGGAGGGCAGGATGGAGAAAGAGACGCAACATGGAGGACGGGATGGAGAAAGAGACGCAACATGGAGGACGGGATGGAGAAAGAGAAGCAACATGGAGGACGGGATGGAGAAAGAGACGCAACATGGAGGACGGGATGGAGAAAGAGACGCAACATGGAGGACGGGATGGAGAAAGAGACTAACATGGAGGATGGGATGGAGAAAGAGACGCAACATGGAGGACGGGATGGAGAAAGATGCAACATGGAGGACGGGATGGAGAAAGAGACGCAACATGGAGGACGGGATGGAGAAAGAGACGCAACATGGAGGTCGGCATGGAGAAAGAGACGCAACATGGAGGGCGGCATGGAGAAAGAGACGCAACATGGAGGACGGCATGGAGAAAGACGCAACATGGAGGGCGGCATGGAGAAAGACACAACATGGAGGACGGCATGGAGAAAGAGACGCAACATGGAGGGCAGGACGGAGAAAGAGACGCAACATGGAGGGCGGGACGGAGAAAGAGATGCAACATGGAGGACGGCATGGAGAAAGAGACGCAACATGAAGGACGGGATGGAGAAAGAGACGCAACATGAAGGACGGCATGGAGAAAGAGACGCAACATGGATGACTGGATGGAGAAAGAGACGCAACATGGAGGACGGGATGGAGAAAGAGACGCAACATGGAGGACGGGATGGAGAAAGAGACTAACATGGAGGATGGGATGGAGAAAGAGACGCAACATGGAGGACGGGATGGAGAAAGACGCAACATGGAGGACGGGATGGAGAAGAGACGCAACATGGAGGACGGGATGGAGAAAGACGCAACATGGAGGACGGGATGGAGGAAGAGACGCAACATGGAGGACGGGATGGAGAAAGAGACGCAACATGGAGGTCGGCATGGAGAAAGAGACGCAACATGGAGGGCGGCATGGAGAAAGAGACGCAACATGGAGGACGGCATGGAGAAAGACGCAACATGGAGGGCGGCATGGAGAAAGACACAACATGGAGGACGGCATGGAGAAAGAGACGCAACATGGAGGGCAGGACGGAGAAAGAGACGCAACATGGAGGGCGGGACGGAGAAAGAGATGCAACATGGAGGACGGCATGGAGAAAGAGACGCAACATGGAGGGCAGGACGGAGAAAGAGACGCAACATGGAGGGCGGGACGGAGAAAGAGATGCAACATGGAGGACGGCATGGAGAAAGAGACGCAACATGAAGGACGGGATGGAGAAAGAGACGCAACATGAAGGACGGCATGGAGAAAGAGACGCAACATGAAGGGCAGGACAGGAACAGACGCAAAAGGGAGAGCGGGATAGAGAAAGATGCAATAGGGAGGGCGGGATGGAAGAGATGCAATAGGGAGGGCGGGATGGGAAGAGATGCAATAGGGAGGGTGGGATGGGGGAAAGAGATGCAATCTGGGTAAGAGAAAAAGGAATCTGGCACAATAGGAGTAAGAGGGATGAGCATAGAAACTATGGGGGTTGAGAGGGATGAGGCAGAATCACAATGATACTGAAGAGAGAGTGTGGCCAGATGGAGGTGAGAGGAATGGAGCATAAAGGAAAAGCAGACGTCAAATCTTTACTAGATATCTGCCTATCTTCTATTTTGGGGGTTTCAGGTCAGCATGACATGTGCTGCGACGGATACCCGGCACATGTATGATCTGCGAGTCAGGCTCACAAAAACATACAGAGGGAGAGACTCTGCCACACCTTCTCCGAGACCAGGACTCTGCAACCTTGGCCCACCAGGTATTTTGGAACTACATCTCCCATGATTCTCAGTCACTCAATAGTTTGGCTGGGCCTCATGGGAAATGTAGTTCCGAAACATTTGGCGAGCCAGGGTTTCCATCAGAGCCGCCAGGAGCTGGACTCATCCGTCAATAGGTTATATTAAATATATATATCTTATGGATTTGCTGTGTTTTTTAGATTTTTTTTATTGCAAATCTCATTATCCTCTGCCGTTACTTTCATCCCATTATCTTTGCAGTTGCGGCGAATACAAATACCTGGGTTTTCGCAGTAGCTGCCGGGGACCTTAATCTTATTTATTTTTTATTTCCCTTTTTATGCATTTATGACATTTCCACCTATGGCTACTTTCGGGAGGGTCCGTACGAGATACTCGAGGTGGCAGGGACTGGCTGCAGGGGTCGTTGCACATTAAATACCTGACATCCTCCAGTTCATAGAAGACATTGCGAGATTCATCCTTGATCAGAATGGCCGTGTTGTGGGATTTCAACATTCCCATGGTCAGTTTTTGCTGAAACATGTGCACGATGAGAGCATGTAGCGTGTCCATGCTGCTTATCTCATGGGTGATATGCACACGCCTGGTCTCATCTCCATATTGCAGAAACAAGACACCTGCGGACAGACAACACGAGTCTATTATAGACACAAAGACAATGTGGATATTTCTCTGAATTGCTTTAGATTTGTAGAAAAAGCTGCAGATAAAACATACAGCTGTTATTTACAAACATACTACGTTTGTGGGGACTTTCTGGGCATCAGAAGATACACTTTAACATTGTTACCATACTGATAGTGCAAGGACACCATCGCCGTATCACTGTATTCAAAGGCCGTTATCGCCTGTCAGAGTGTTAGGGAATTACATTTCCTGGCTCATGTACTATTAAGGAGCGCTTAGGTCACGATACAGGGACCTGCAGGAAAAAAAATCCATTTTAAATGTAATGATTTGTATTTGGTTGCTTTGGATCAACAGGGCTGTGCGGAAAGTTTAACCCGCTGGACGCTTGTCATTTTTTTCAGCCTATATTACGGGTTTTTAAATCCACATTGTGTGAATCAGTCTGGCAGGTGTGTAGTTAAAAAAAAAAAAGGTTTTAAACCCTGTATTATTATCAATCTTTATTTATAAAGCGCCAGCATATTCCGCAGCGCTTTATTGAAATCTGTTTTAAGGCAAAAATAATGACTTTACTTTACATTAAATTATATTTTATTTATAAAAACAAGCCTACTTTAACCCCTTCACTACCAAGTGAAGTTCCAGAAAAGGAAAAAAAAAAAACACTGTCATGAACTAGCGTTTCTTTGGCAAATCATTTTTTAATTAATTACACAGTAAGAAATATTTGAGAATATTCCCAGTGTATTCCTTACTGTAATAATGTATTTGGCAGGGAGATGTCGCCACCTGCTGGACACATGGTCCAGCAGTTGTGGTCTCCGTGCAGGATCCGCTTTGGAGATGTCAAACACATTCCCAGCTGCTTTTAAAAAGTGTTTCTCCAGCATAATATCCAGGAGGCTAAAACTTTAGGGACACGTTCTTGTAAATTGCCCCAAAATATGTATAATATAGAACATCTATAAAACATGTTGTCTATAAAAACATAAAAAGTATAAAGCCATCCAGTGCTTAATGGACGTCATCAGCAGCAGCGTTTTGTGGGAGCTATGACTGCTTTTGGGTGACACGGCCATTTTTTCCTGCAGATTGGCAGTGCATGAAAATGCCACCCCGCAGCATGTACAATCCATAAGCTGCAGGTGAGGAATCCCAGGTGACCTTCCTTGATTTCCTTCCTGCAGCATATGAATTATACATGTTGCAGGGCAGCACTTTACCCTGTGTTCCCCCTCTGCGTGCAATAATAATGTGTCCAGAAAAACATGGCTGACCTGGCGAGCCAAAACACAGCCTCATTAACCTTTCATGTTGCACTTTATAATCCGCAGAGCCATAAGCATCACTTCATACAGACACAGCTTCCCCGCAGAGAGGTCTTTATTAATATAAAACCTGTATATTCCCATAAAAGCGGCAGAATCCCCCACGTAACCTCACCTGGTGAACGCAGTTTGGTTTGGCTTGTGGAGCGGGACAGAGGTAGGCTCTGCCGGAATCGATTCATCCTGTTGAAGCCCAGCGGTAGCTCGGCCTCCGACATGGTCTCCAGAGATTCGGCAGAAGCAAAGGATAATTTGGCTGCTTGATCGGCAAGGCCAGGCTGTGAGCTCTGAGGGTGCCGTGTGCTCCTCGTCTGAAAACCAAAAGCACACAAAGCGTTTCACGTTCATTGGCGCACACAGTGCCCGCCATACAGATACCAGCGTCAGCCGGTTACCCTTATACACAGAGTGGTGGCACGTGCAAAACTGACACCCATGGGCGTCTCTACAGGGGGGAAAATGACCCTCAGGGGTGTGGAAATTTAAAAAAAATCTACTTGTCCAACGGACTAAATGATAGTCCAATCTACTTGTCCCTCAGGACGATCAACTTGTCCTGATAAGAAAAATAATTTCAACAAAATAGTGTTTAAATAGAGGTCTTTAATTATAACAGCAACAATCGCAAGTACTGAACTTAGAACAATTCTTCAAATGAACATTGTAGTTTACATTAAACAAAATAAAATGGTTTACATTAAACAACAAAATTAAATGGCTTTTATCACAGACATACTTAAACCAGATTTCCAAATGTGAATGTTAAAGTTGCAGTAAAGAACATAATAAGCGGCATCAGATTCAATGGTCCAGTGTAAGAGCTGTCATGCATTTGTTTTTAGATCCAATTTTTGGAGGTTTGGAGTGTGCCTGATATGTAGGCAGCTCTCTTTATTGCAGCAGGAAATTGCCTGTTTGAAGTCTGAGATTTGTAAATTATCTGTTACACAAACTCAGGCTATGGCTATGACTGTTACAAAGCCACTGCCACAGAGGCCTCCTAGGAGTGGCAGATGGACTACTGTAGGATCTGGTAGACTTAGAGTTGTGGATAGAAGGCATGTCCCACAGTCTGTGGCTCTTCTTAATTCTTTTGAGGCACTTTCAGAGTGTAGTGGTGAGACAGAAGTAGGCTCAGACACCATAGTTGAGGAACCACCATCCCCTATGCCTAAGGTATGCAGGACTGCAACCAAGAACAATAAGGAAAAGGTGGGACATGATAGAAGGCAATTGTTGCTGGGTGATTCTATCATAAGAGGTGTTGAGCTGGAGAGTAGTGGTTTGGTGAGATGTCTTCCTGGGGCTACTGCTCGTAGAAATAAGAGACGTATTCTCAATATTGTCAAACAAGCAAAGCAGCAAGGGGAAGTGGATGTTCTAGTCCATCTAGGGACAAATGTCTTGGCTAGCAATGAGGTTTCTGAGATTAAGGAAGATTTTTGAGTTCTTGGAGGTGAAATACAGCAGATTGCATCCACTGTGTCATTCTCTGAAGTTTTGCCTGTGCATAACATTCAGGATAGGCAGATGCGCAATAGGGAATTTAATCTGTGGCTTCAGGAATGGTGTCGAGAGCAAGGATTTGGCTTTGTGTCCCATGATAGCTCTAATTGGAGCAGAAAGGAACTGTATAAAAAAGATGGTTTGCATCTTACTCATAGGGGAACATATGTTCTCAGGGAGAAGTTCAAAGGTTTTGCAAAGAAATATTTAAACTAGGAGGGGGGACAAAAGGGTAAAAAACAATCTGCCGGATTGTCCCCCAAAACTAAATCGGAGGGTGCAAGCAACATGCGGGGAAAAAAATGACAAGCTCAGAGTCGTGTCTATAAATGCTCGCAGTTTAGTCAATAAAATCAATGAAGTGGAGGCAATGATAGCAGCTGAAAAAGTAGATTTAGTTGCGGTTACTGAGACATGGTTCAGTGAGAAAAATAACTGGGACATAACAATACCGGGGTACACTTTATATAGAAAAGACAGAGAAGGTAGGAAAGGAGGAGGAGTGGCCCTGTATGTGAAAAACAACATAAAAACGAACCAAATAAAAGTGAGCGAGGTGAACATAGAGTCAGTTTGGGTTACTCTAACATTTGGCAATCATACAGTAGCTCGTGTAGGTGTGATCTATAGACCCCCTGGACAAGTAGAAGAGCTAGATAATCTGCTGCTTGAGGAAATAGCCAAAATGGCAATGAAGGGGAAAGTTATTATCATGGGGGACTTTAATCTTCCTGATGTGAACTGGAAAACCAAAACAGCTGGGTGCACCAGGAGTACAAATATTCTAAACTCCCTACTGGGATTATCTCTAACACAAGTAGTTGAGGAGCCGACCCGTAAAGAGGCCATATTGGATTTAATACTCAAAAATGGAGGTTTGGTATCGGACGTTGTTGTAGGTGAAAATTTGGGATCTAGTGATCACCAGTCAGTATGGTTTAATATAAGAACAGGGATGGAGCCGCACCACACAAAAACAAAAGTTTTAGGCTGGGGTCAGACGAGCGTAGTGTTCACGTCCGTGATTGCGCCTAAAAGTACGTCCGTGATAGCATGAAAGAAAGTCCATTGGAGCCTGTTACACAAAGTACGTCCGCACTGAACTACGGACGCACCACGGCCGCGGCAAACGGACGCAAGGCAGGCAAGAACGTACAACCACTAGAACGGCCGCAGAAAGTGCGCTGCGTCCGCAACGTCCGCATAGCTTTGTGTGTGAGTGATGGAACGTGGTCAGACGGACTGCATTTATACGTCCAGCATTTTTCACGGACAAAATGGTTTTGCTTTTTAATGTATTTTCCCTCCTACATCTGTCAAAATATATACGTCAGTGAAAAAAACGGACTGTCTGGCCACTACTGCGTCTTCCGTACTAACGTACGTCCGTGTGCACGGACGTACAGTTCGTAGAAATCACGCTCGTCTGACCCTAGCCTTAGACTTTAAAAAAACTGATTTTTCTAAAATGAGACTTTGTGTGAAGGAGTCATTATCAGACTGGAGGAGTTTAAAGGGAGTCCAGGAGAAATGGGATTATTTAAAGGAAGCATTATTGAAGGCCACAGGCAATTGCATTCGACTTGTTAGCAAAAACAAAAAAGGGAAGAAACCATTGTGGTCTCTGCAGAAGTGGCCAAAATAGTGAAGAACAAAAAGACAGCATTCAATAATTATAAAACAACTCAGAGTGAAGAAGATAGGCAAACCTATAAGATTAGGCAGAAAGAGGCAAAGCAATTTATAAGAGCTTCCAAAGCACACGCAGAAGAGAAAATAGCTCAGTCAGTAAAAAAGGGGGACAAAACATTTTTTAGATACATAAACGAGAAAAGAAAAGTAAAACAAGGATTAGTTAGATTAAAAACAAAGGAAGGAAGGTATGTAGAAGAGGATAAAAGTCTCGCTGACTGCCTCAATGAATATTTTTGTTCAGTCTTTGCAGAAGAAAAGGAAGGAAAGGGACCTCAGTTAGGGGAAACACTAACGAGACAATTACATATCAGTTTACAGAGGAGGAGGTTCTACAGCAGCTGTCTAAAGTAAAGACAAATAAGTCAATGGGGCCTGATGGGATCCACCCTAAATTATTAAAAGAGCTCAGTGATGTAATAGCAAAACCGTTAACAGATTTATTTAACCAATCCTTGCTAACGGGAGTCGTCCCAGAAGACTGGAAATTAGCAAATGTTGTGCCCATTCACAAGAAGGGTAGTAGGGAGGAATCTGGGAACTATAGGCCAGTTAGTCTTACGTCAGTAGTGGGGAAATTAATGGAAACCATGTTAAAGGAAAGGATTGTTGACCATCTAAAAACACATAGATTACAGGATCAGAAACAACATGGGTTTACCTCAGGGAGATCATGCCAAACTAATCTTATTGATTTTTTTGATTGGGTAACAAAAATAATAGACACAGGTGGTGCAGTAGACATTGCTTATTTAGATTTCAGTAAGGCTTTTGATACTGTTCCGCATAGAAGGCTTATCAATAAATTGCAATCTTTGAGCTTGGATTCCAATATTGTTGAATGGATTAGGCAGTGGCTGAGTGACAGGCAACAGAGGGTTGTGGTAAATGGAGTTTATTCGGCGCAAGGTCTTGTTACCAGTGGGGTACCTCAGGGGTCAGTACTTGGACCCATTCTATTTAATATTTTTATTAGTGATATTGCAGAAGGTATTAATGGAAAAGTATGTCTTTTTGCTGATGACACAAAGATTTGCAACAGGGTTGACGTTCCTGGAGGGATCAGCCAAATGACAAATGATTTAGGTAAACTAAAAAAATGGTCGGAGCTGTGGCAATTGAGTTTTAACGTGGATAAGTGCAAGATAATGCACCTGGGACGTAAAAACCCAAGGGCTGAATATAGAATATTTGATACATCTGAGGGTTGGGATTTAGGGGTTATTATTGCAGAGGATCTAAGGGTAATAGAGCAGCAGGAAATGCTGGCAGAATGCTTGGAAATGCTGGCAGAATGCTTGGTTGTGTAGGGAGAGCCTGTATTAGCAGTAGGAAAAGGGAAGTGCTCATGCCACTGTACAGAGCACTGGTGAGACCTCACTTGGAGTACTGTGTGCAGTACTGGAGACCGTATCTCCAGAAGGATATAGACACCTTAGAGAGAGTTCAGAGAAGGGCTACTAAACTGGTGTACGGCTTGAAGGAGAAAAGTTACCAGGAAAGGCTTAATGATCTTAACATGTACAGCTTGGAAAAAAGACGAGACAGAGGAGATATGATAGAAACATTTAAATACGTAAAGGGAATCCACAAGGTAGAGGAAGGGAGTATATTTAAAAGGAAACAAAGTAGCAAAACAAGAGGACATAGTCTTAGATTAGAGGGGCAAAGGTTTAAAAGTAACATCAGGAAGCATTATTTTACTGAGAGGGTGGTGGATACATGGAACAGTCTTCCAGTTGAAGTGGTAGAGACCAAAACAGTAATTGAATTTAAGCAAGCATGGGATAGGCATAAGGCTATCCTAAACAAAAGATAAATCCAGGTAAAGTATCCATGTAATTGGGCGACTAGATGGGCCGAAAGGTTCTTATCTGCCGACATTTTTCTATGTTTCTATAAGCGGCATCAGATTCAATGATGTTAATCAGAGTCAGCTTCATAAGGCCTTTTATGTCCACCCACATGTTTCGTTCCACCAGATGTAAGCCAATGTACCAGATGTAAGCCAACGTCGCCTTTTGACCTCTCTGGGGGGTCACACCCCTTGCATAAGATTTTTCACGCTTGAGTCAGCCGTGGGATCATCCATAAAAAGATTTCTTTTAGCACTTTAAAAGCAAAAAGATACATATCTACATATCTTTTTTCTTTTAAAGTGCTAAAAGAAATCTTTTTATGGATGATCCCACGGCTGACTCAAGCGTGAAAAATCTTATGCAAGGGGTGTGACCCCCCAGAGAGGTCAAAAGGCGACGACAGTTGAGCCCTATTAGGCTCTACACTTGTGAGTTCTTTATACATACAATTTGTATTTAAATTTTTCTTTGGAAACAATATTGCACCATGGAGTCTTTTATTTTTTAATATTAGGTCAGGATTATGATTTCATACTCAGGAACCGTCAAGATCAATGCTGAAGTTTCCTAATCAAGTTACTTCTTAACAGTTAAGTGCGCTCACACCGGGGCTAGTACCTATTGTTTTTTATCAACTCCACAAGCTTTAGTATATTGTGCAGGTTAGATGGCTTAGAGCAGGCCTCAAAATTTCAAGTCCCAAGCTACTAGCCAGGCCTTAAGAGTTACTCGCCACTAGTTGCCCCACCTAACCCCTATCCAGCCATGCCTCTGCATTCCCACTCGCCCTCATGTAATTTCCACTCGCCAAATGCGAGCAGGCGAGTGGAAATTTTGAGGCCTGGCTTAGAGGATAATATTGAAGAGTAAGCAGACAAAATTGTGACATTTTTACGTTTGAAATTTTGCATGTGAGTCTTAAGTCCACAAAACTCTGAGACTAGCCAACTTTTCCTCCGCAGAAAAAAGGGTGTCCTAGTAACCTAACATTTCTTCAAGGTCAGCCCTGCCATATGTGTATAGCTCCTCTCTGCCTTCTGGCCATGTTGTGTAGTCAAAGATTTGGAATCCACGAAATGGCATAGAGTCAAAAGTGGAGAATCTCTTATCTATGTACTCTACAATATTTTCAAGGAGACGCACATTACTTATCCTGTTCGCTGGTAGACACTGGCCTGACAATTCCATCTCCCACCCCTCTGATCTCCAAATTTCCTCTCCTCTGGATGGTACAGTCTAATAAACTGTCTTATGTTTTCACCCTTATCAAGCTTCAAACCTACCAATTCTAATGCACATCTAATAACAAAAGGTCCTTCGACTGAAAAAATTCTGAAAGCTGTGATACCGGCTCAAGGATATCTCTCATAATGTACAGGGTGGAGATGAAATTAACGCTTGTGATAGATTTGAGGTATTTACGTGCTTTCGCTGAAGACTCATCAGTGCCAGCACCCACCTGGCCAAGATGTAAAACGACAGTTCTGAGGTTTTGCTGAATGGCTTTTAAGGCTCTTCTTTTACTGGAAACCCATCTCACTTGTTTAATGTCGCTGAAATGAGCAAAATGTTCTTCTACAACAGTTGCAATTTCTTTTGCATCTCTTCGTCTTTTAGGACTATTCCAATAGAACTTAAAAATCCATTTCAACGTTTCTTCAAACTGAGCAATATAAGGCATGTTCTTCACTGAATCTAGAATCGCCAGTTGAAGTTTGTGAGCTGTTACACAGTGTACAGGCACCAGAAATGGAAGGTCCTTCTTGATCAGTGCTGCCGCACCACCCTTTGAACCCAGCATTACAGCAGCACCATCAAAATTTACAGAGATCAGTGTTGGACCAGGCTGCTCTGGAGAACTCAGACGTAGCATATCTAAAGACAATGTTTTAATTCCTATTACTATAGCATCCAGCACACCTTTAGCAGGTGCACGTTCCACTGGAATAAAGTCTGCAAACACCCTGTAAGGTTTACCTCCATTGACAGCTCTGACCAGTACAGTTTCCTGTTCTATTATGGCGCTGTCTGTGCGGCCGTCTGCAATAATCGAGATGACCTTTGTCCTGTCGAATAACCTCTGCCTCACACTTAATGAATTCGGTAGCTTTTTCGCGATTGGCATCGTTTTTTCCTTTGTCATTGCCCTGCAATGAATCTCCATGTCTGAGAGAGGCTTCTCTTGCTTTGCAATTAAATATGCATTGTTAAATATAACCGCAAGCCTTTTCCGCTCTACCTCTTTCAGTTTTTGCAAAGCTTGTACAATTGGTTGCCGTGATTGACCTACAGACATGGCACGGCTTGTTGAGGCCTCGGAAAATGTTTTTTCTTTTCTTGCTGAAACCATGAACAGCTCGCCATGTGAGCTTTGCTTGTTTCATGGGCCTTGATTGGCTCAATGAGAAACTTATCACAGCCAATTACAAAGGCATTCCTACCCGATCCAGAGTGAGTCATCGCTATGGTGGGATATTTCAAGCAGATCTCACAGTACATTTTTTCATCCCCTTGACTCCCCTTCAACAAAAGCCATGGCCAGGAATCTTTCCAGTGTGATTGAAACACTCGCTTTCGCGTCTCTGTATCATCATACCGCTTGTCTTTTGATTCAGTAGGATTGGAGCTTTGGTTTGGGGACTCTGACACATTGCCTCCGTCTTGTTTCTTGGACTTTGTGAAGCCTAAGTTAAGAAGACTTTGTGAGGACATGATAGCATAAGGAATGCTGTTCAGTTGCTATGAACCACGTCTTCATACACAAATGAAGGCTGCTAAACTGTATTCTGTTCTTTGTGAACGTTCTTAATCTGGAGTTCCATTAATCTGAAAAAATTACACTACTATTATTATTTATAAAGCGCCGGCAGCGCTGTACAAGGGGTAGCACAAAACAGAGGAATATGCGCTGTGTGTGTATGAGCGTATCACAAAGCTCCGCAGCAATAAAACTCACAGTAATGTACAGTGTGTATGAGCGTATCACAGAGCTCCACAGCAATAAAACTCACAGTAATGTGCGGTGTGTATGAGCGTATCAGAGCTCCACAGCAATAAAACTCACAGTAATGTGCGGTGTGTATGAGCGTATCAGAGCTGCACAGCAATAAACTCACAGTAATGTGCGCTGTGTGTGTATGAGCGTATCACAAAGCTCCGCAGCAATAAAACTCACAGTAATGTACGGTGTGTATGAGCGTATCACAGAGCTCCACAGCAATAAAACTCACAGTAATGTGCGGTGTGTATGAGCGTATCAGAGCTCCACAGCAATAAAACTCACAGTAATGTACGGTGTGTATGAGCGTATCAGAGCTCCACAGCAATAAAACTCACAGTAATGTGCGGTGTGTATGAGCGTATCAGAGCTCCGCAGCAATAAAACTCACAGTAATGTACGGCGTGTATGGGCGTATCACAGAGCTCCACAGCAATAAACCACAGTAATGTGCGGTGTGTATGGGCGTATCACAGAGTCCACAGCAATAAAACTCACAGTAATGTGCGGTGTGTATGAGCGTATCAAAGCTCCGCAGCAATAAAACTCACAGTAATGTACGGCGTGTATGGGCGTATCACAGAGCTCCACAGCTCATAAAAGTGTTAGATTACAAGCTCTTGGGATCATTCCAGCATGATGATCAGGACATGCATTGAATGGCTCCAAGAGCTTGAAATTTAACATTACCGAGGTTTTCTTTTTCTTTTCTGCAAGTCCACAGTTGCAGGAGAGAAGAGCTGTACTGGATTCAGTGCTTTATGTACATCTGGCTGCTCCAGCGTGACTTTCATTAGGCAGCAAGTGATATTAGGACTTGAATTTGGCTGTAAAGAAAGACAAAACTATGGATCTGCAAGAATTTGCTTATTATTCCCGTGTGATTCCCATAGCAACGGTGAAAACAATAAAAAAAATACAATGTTATCACTTGGCACGTTGACAGCGAAATTAAGGGAATCAATTCAAAATGTTTATTATTTATTACAGACCTAATGGGGAGGAGAGGTGATTTCACACACACTGATTTCGGCCAGCAGCTCTCGCGGTACTATGGGTGAGAGCTGTATGCAGGTCTTGTGTCGGATCTCGTTCCTCGTGCAGAGCTGTTCCAAGCAGCTTTCGGCAAAAATCGGAACTCCACCTCCCCAGGCTCTTGCACATTGGTCGCCGTACAGCCCCCTGCACAGTGACAGAAGTGCAAGAGCCTGGGGAGGTGGAGTTCCGATTTTTGCCGAAGGCTGCTTGGAACAGCTCTGCACGAGGAACGACATCCGACACAACTCCAAAGCATAGGCGATCGGCCCGGACGGAAGGAAATGGTCCCTGGACACTGACGTCAGTAAAGCTGCGCGCGCCTCATGCGCCTCATGACGTCAGTATCCAGGGACCATTTCCTCCAGTCCGGCCCGATCGCCGATGCTTCGGAGTTGTGTCGGATCTCCGTGTCGGATCTCGATCGCGGTGAGGAGTTAACCATCAGTTAACAAGAAGTTAACCATCAGTTAGCAAGAAGCCCGCCGGACTGCATCTCAAACAAATTTACTTGCCCGGCGCCCGGATCTACATGACCCGGGCGTCGGGCGATACAATTGCCACACCCCTGACCCTCTAAGTTATTCATTGCCCCCCACCAGGGATAAACATCCAGCTTCCCCCACTTCCTTCAGACAGCGATATCTTTGTTCCCATTGGTCGCACATGGTCGATGGAGGCGTCATTGGAAAGGGCAGAGTCTGGCCATATTCAGTGTAAAATATAAATAATAAAAGCGTAACGGTTTTTGACAGGTTTCAGCAGTGAAAGGGTTAATGGTAAGACTATATATTATATTGTGTATTACTTTTGTTTTTGCCTTTGTTTAGTTGTATATTAAGGGTTAATGGGCAGGCTTCATCCCTCACAGTATACATTTTATTTTTTCTCTGATTAATGGCATTTTAGGGGTTAATGGGTAGGCTACATGCCGCACAGTGTATACATATCATGGTTTTCTCTCGATTAATGGCATTTTAGGGGTTAATGGGTAGGCTACATGCCGCACTGTTTATTATTTTTATTGTATTTCCCTGGTTTATGGCATTTTATGGGGTTAATATGGAAATTAGAATCTAAAAGGGTCTATTCATCTTTAGATCCTTTGCTTTTCATCATATTTCGGGGAATCCATTTCGCTGAAAATATGGGGACTTCCCTATTTAGCAAACGGTCACCGTAATTTGAGAAAATTGGAGTTGCTGAAGCAGTTATCTTACAACGGCGAAAACCACCGCAATGCGGCGAAGTGTGGTTGTGTGTGTGTTTTGGTGCTTTGACTTATTAACCCCTATCAGTGCTGGTAGTAGTGCTGACCAGGGGGCAGCACCTTTCATGGATCTGATGCATCAGCAGGCATGGTTCCTGACAGATACTTAAATACAATATTTTACCCTGTTTGTCCATAAAGGACCTCTCCCTCCTATGTGCAGTACCTCAGTATTGGTTTATCCCCTGATCTGTTCAGACGTTCATTCTCTATGTTCATTGATTCACCGTGTACCAGACCCTCTGCTTTGCCCACCGACCACCGCTTTGTGCCAATCCTCTGACCTCCTATTGACTACTCTCTGTCTAATCCATTGTACCGCGCTCTGGCATCACCCAGTATCCATTCCATCAAGGTACTGAGGTGTGGGTTCCCCTGCATACTGGGCTCAGACCCCCCTGAACTTTGGGTCCCACCATGGCCCGCGCCAGGTGCGATCTTGACAGTATCAGGTTAGTAGAACATAAAGGTATCACTGCATGACATTACTTTGGGATTATGGAATATATATATATTTATATACACTTACATTATTTTAGTGGTATGATTGAGTGGCGAAAATTATCAGTGATGAGTCGGCTCATCAGATGAGCCAATGATGGCTGAGTTGGGGGATTTACAGCTGAGTGTCACCCGTTGTGGCCACTTGGAGTTTAGGGAATTGTGTCGCAAGAGATCCCTAGCCTTTTCTTCCAGCGCCCGGCTATCCTGACTCCATGCAAAACCAGAACATCCTTTGTACATTTATAGAACACCATGGCTCAACTAGTAAGTGGGAGATGTAAAAGGACCCCATCCATTAACCCTTAATAGCTCCATATTACCAGCTTGACTACGAATGAGCAACTATACCCTGTTCCAAATTATTATGCAAGTGATATTTTCTCATTTACCTAAATAATTGATGTAAACAGTCAGCAGAATTCTCATGTTATCAACTATTAAGATTAATTCACATTTTATTAAACAGACCTCCTAATGATAACAGTATTTTTTTTCAAAGTAAAAACCTTACAATGCACAATGTTCCAAATTATTCCGCACAGTAAGTTTGAAAATACTTTATAGGTTGTAAAGAACTGAAAATTGTCATTTGTTGTGTTTGATTTCAGTAAATATGCTGCAAACGCTATTTCAATCAAACTTTGAACAAGATTTTAACTTAATAAACATTTTAACTTTTTAAACCTTTTAACAGGTCCCGTTACATTGTAACATAGGGCCCTTATTTGATAGCAGCTTCACAAGTCTTGCATCCATTGAACTTGTGAGTTTTTGGACAGTTTCTGCGTGAATGTGTTTGCAAGATGTCAGAATATCCTCCCAGAGCTGCTGTTTGGAAGGAAACTGCCTCCCACCCTCATAGATCTTTTGCTTGAGGATGCTCCAAAGGTTCTCAATAGGATTGAGGTCAGGGGAGGATGGAGGCCACACCATGACTTTCTCTCCTTTTATCCCCATAGCAGCCATTGATGCAGAGGTATTGGTGCATTGTCCTGCATGAAGATGATTTTATTACGGAAAGCATAGTTCTTCCTTCTGTACCAGGGAAGGAAGTGGTCAGTCAGGAACTCCACATACTTTGCAGAGGTCATCTTTACACCTTTGGGGACCCTAAAGGGGCCGACCAGCTCTCTTCCCATGATTTCGGCCCAAAACATGACTCCACCGCCGCCTTGCTGGCGTCGCAGCCTTGTTGGAACAGGGTGGCCGTCCACCAACCATCCACTACTCCATCCATCTGGACCATCCAGGGTTACACGGCACTCATCAGTGAACAGGATGGTTTGAAAATTAGTCTTCATGTATTTTTCTGCCCAATGCAGCCGTTTCTGCTTGTGAGCATTGGTTAGTGGTGGCCGAATGGAAGGTTTATGCCCAGTTGCAAGACTCTGGAGGACTCTACACCTTGATGTCCGTGGGACTACAGAGACACGAGCAGCTTCAGATATCTGTTTGCTGCTATGTAATGGTATTTTAGCAGCTGCTCTCTTGATGCGATGCATGGATCCGGCAGAAATCTTCCTCAATGTGCCTTTATCTGCACAAACCCGTCTGTGCTCTGAATCAGCCACAAATCTCTTAATAGTGCCATGATCACACTTACGTTTTGTGAAATATCTAATGTTTTCACACCTCGTCCAAGGCATTGAACGATTTCCCTCTTTTCGGCGGCAGAGAGATCCTTTTTCTTCCCCATATTGCTTGGAAATAGTGCTGTGCTTAATAATGTGCAACGTCCTCCTTTAGTAGTTTTCCCTTTAATTGGGCTCACCTGGCATTATCTAATTATCACAGGTGTCCAGATTGTTTCAGTGATCACACGAGACACAATGCCATCCATGAGTTACACTGAAACGTAACATATTTAATCTTTGCGACACGGAAATAGAATTTGCATAATAATTTGGAACAGGGTGTAGATTAATGGCGTGACTTTTAATAGAAGGGAGTCGCCGACACTGGCAACGTTATCACCGCTGGCACGACCTCCTGGGGTCCATAGGACGCCCTGGTGACAAGCAGGTCAGGGTAAATAATGGTGGTTTTGGTAATTCCACATCCTGTTCAGTCACAGGTCCATCTGTGGGGGCAAGTGATGGAGCTACATGGCAGAGGCCTCGCTGCATCGTAAGGGAGGAGGAGGAGGGTATAAATTTCTTTCAATAGTAAAACTGGCAAAAAGAAGAATAAATGGCAATTAACTGAAATCCGTTCCAGCCAGAAAAACCTATCCGTGGTTATTATGGGGTGACTAAGCGCGGAATGACACGGCCTTTCATGCGGAAACAACAAATCCTCTGTGTCCAAAGCCATCAAAAAAATACTGGAATCTACAAGTCGTGAGCGCGCGGGCTCTGTACGTACGAGAAGGCCGGCAGGTGTGGTTTTATCTCTTTTACAAGTCGATTTGGTCGTTTATTAGGTTTTATTTGGCCATAAATATCTCTCTATGAGTCGGTAACTTCTAAGAATAGAACATTCCAAGCTCCCTCATTGGCCAGATCCAATAATTCGGGAATAAACTTTAAATAATCCTCAAATCGCGTTCATGAATTTCATTTTCTGCTGAATTAAGTTATTTCCTCTGAAGCTGCAGATTTTGGGAACAGCTGCTGAATATTAATAAATAGATCAATCCCCTTTTTGTTTGCTTTTGCACCTCGTTCAGGTCGGAGCAGAATATCTGGAGATCGGAGCTGCTGTTAATAAGTGTGATGGGTTTATGTTGATATGTTATTTTAATGTTTTTGGGCTTCATATTACGATGATGTCATAAATCCTTAGCAAGGAAAAGACCTATTAGCTCACACTGTATATTTAGAAATTCCTCCCCATTACAGCGCAGACATTTGTCGTGCTACGGGGGGGGGATTTCTAAATGTTAGATATAAAAAAATATTATCGTTTTTATTACTTGTTTATTCAACCGTTTTTTCTTTTCATTTGCAGCGAAAAGTCTATTTTTTTAGGCATTTTTCGGTGAAATTTTTGATGCCCACTTTTTTTCTTTTACTTTTTACAGAGTTTTTATTATTTTTAATAGGACATTTATATTATTTCCATGTGTTTTTATTCTTTAAAACATATTTTATGAACTTATAGGGGAGGGGATTTACTCTCCGCTTGACGGTCAGTTCGGTGGATCCCCTACGTGGCCCTGCGGTGAAATCAAATCACCGGAGTGCGCCGAACGGAAATTTTGGTGCTCTCTGAATAACGCCTTTTGTATACAGGCAGCGTTTTATGGAACATACACAATAAATAATATTTACTATAACATGGAAACAGCTGAATTAACCCCAAAATAAAAGCTTTATATTTTGCAGGAACAAAGGGAACTTCGTTCCCCCCCCGCTGGAATATTGGAGGAACGCGCTCCCGTGTGACCGGACTCTTTGTGATAGCATTTAGTTGAGCGGAGGGCGCGGCAGCAGCGTCGCCGCCGCGCTGGCACGGGCGATTTTCTAGCTCATCTCTTGGGTTCACAGATTTTTCGTTGCACATTGGCGCTGCTTGACAAACGCGCCGTGTCGGACGTAACGCAGCGATTCGGCCCTGACCTTTTATGATCCATTAATTGGGCCCCTGTGATGGCTTTATGGAGGAGCTGTAAGGGAGTGATGTCATACGCGGTTATGCGAAGCGCAAGAACGCATACAAGTGCCTCGGCATTTTAAAGGGCCAGATGCCGGTGGACGGCACCGGAAAGGCATTTATGGGTAACTAGGTGTAAAGCCTGCCCAGAGGGCAGTCTATTGATAAGTGTGGTGCGTTGTGCTTGGTTCTGTGCTCGGTGCCGTTTATTGTGCTGTGTTTGGCTCTGTGCTCGGCTCTGTGCCGTTTATTCTGTTGTGCTCGGCTCTGTGTCGTCTATTGTACTGTGCTCGGCTCTGTGGCGTTTTTATTGTGCTCGGCTCTGTGGCGTTTATTCTGTTTTGCTCGGCTCTGTGCTGGGCTCTGCACATCGGCTCTGTGCTCTGCTCCGTGCCGTATATGGTGCTCTGCTTTTATTGTGCTCTGCGCCGTTTATTGTGTTGTGCTTGGTTCTGTGCTCGGCGCCGTTATTGTGCCGTGATTGGCTGTGCCGTATATTGTGCTGTGCTCTGTGCCGTATATTGTGCTGTGCTCTGTGCCGTATATTGTCCTCGGCTCTGTGCCGTATATTGTGCTCGGCTCTGTGCCGTATATTGTGCTCGGCTCTGTGCCGTTTATTGTGCTCGGCTCTGTGCCGTTTATTGTGCTCGGCTCGGCTCTGTGGCGTTTATTGTGCTCTGCTCTGTGCCTTTAATGGGTTGTGCTCTGCTCTGTGCCATCTATTGTGCTCTGCTCTGTGCCATCTATTGTGCTCTGCTTGGCGCTCTGCTCTGTGCTCTGCTCAGCGCTGGGCTCAGGTTCTGGGCTCAGGCGCTGGGCTCTGCGCTCAGGCGCTTGGCTCTGCGCTCAGGCGCTGGGCTCTGCGCTCAGGCGCTGGGCTCTGCGCTCAGGCGCTGGGCTCTGCGCTCAGGCGCTGGGCTCTGCGCTCAGGCGCTGGGCTCTGCGCTCAGCTCAGGCGCTGGGCTCTGCGCTCAGGCACTAAGGTGCTGGGCTCAGGCGCTAAGGCGCTGGGCTCGGTGCTGGGCTCTGCACTCAGGCGCTGGGCTCGGTGCTGGGCTCGGTGCTGGGCTCTGCGCTCAGGCGCTGGGCTCAGGTGCTGGCTCGGTGCTGGGCTCTGCGCTCAGGCGCTGGGCTCGGTGCTGGGCTCGGTGCTGGCTCTGCGCTCAGGCGCTGGGCTCAGGTGCTGGGCTCGGTGCTGGGCTCTGCGCTCAGGCGCTGGGCTCGGTGCTGGGCTCGGTGCTGGGCTCGGTGCTCAGGCGCTGGGCTCGGTGCTGGGCTCTGCGCTCAGGGAGCTGGGCTCGGTGCTCAGGCGCTGGGCTCGGTGCTGGGCTCTGGGCTGTTTTTGCGCCCTTCCAACATTGGTGGTCCTGCGGCGGGAGGCGCGTGGCAACCTCCGTAACAGGCTGTTGGGGTTTGGGTGCGCGCGCGCGCCACCTGCCGCAGCACGCCCAAAGCGTCCAACGGAGGTTGGATGCGCGCGCAGCAAACCTCCGTAGGACGCTTTGGCGTGCTGCGGCGGGTGTCGCGCGCGCACCGGCTGCGCGCGCATTCCAACCGCCACAGCACCCCGTGGGCTGCGCGCATGCGCAGTCCATATATATATATATACACACACTGTAACCCCATGTGGATATATATACACACACATACACATATATGGTTGTTACAGTGTGTGTGTGTATGGCTGGCATCCAGGCTCAGGCGAGCCCCCGGCTCGGCTGGGTCTCTAGGCCCAGGCCAAGCCGGGGGCTCGCCTTAGCCTGGATGCCGGCCAAGCAAGTAGCACGGCCGGCATCCAAGCTTGGGCGAGCCCCCGGCTTGGCTGGGGCCTAGAGGCCCAGCCGAGCCGTGGACTCGCCTGAGCCTGGAGGACGCCCGAGCAGGCAATTCGGCCGGCCTCCATGCTTAGGTGAGTCCCCGGCTCGGCTGGCCTCTAGGCCCAGGCCAAGCCGGGGGCTCGCCTAAGCTTGGATACCGGCCGAGCAAGCAGGGTGGGTGTGGAGAGCACATACTCACCTACATCGGCCCTCCAGCGATGGCAGTCCCGCTTCCAGTGTCCTCTCTCCGTTGGTCGCCGGTATGACATCACGAAAGCCTTTGACCCCCGGGGTCAAAGGCTTTCGTGACGTCATACCGGCGACCAACGGAGAGAGGACACTGGAAGCGGGACTGCCATCGCTGGAGGAGCTAAGGGCCGATGTAGGTGAGTATGTGTAGGCAACATCCCCCTACATTGGCCCGGAGCTCCAGCGGTGGCTGTCGCAGGCTGCTCGGCCGGCCTCCAGGCTTAGGCGAGCCCCCGGCTCGGCTGGGCCTGTAGGCCCAAGCCAAGCCGGGGGCTCGCCTGAGCCTGGAGGCCGGCCGAGCAGCCTGCGACAGCCGGAGGACAGTCACCGCTGGAGCTCAGGGCTAATGTAGGTGAGTATGTGCTCTCCACACCCACCCTGCTTGCTCGGCCGGTATCCAAGCTTAGGCGAGCCCCCGGCTTGGGCCTAGAGGCCCAGCAGAGCCGGGGACTCGCCTGAGCCTGGAGGACGCCCGAGCAGGCAACTTGGCCGGCCTCCATGCTTAGGTGAGTCCCCGGCTCGGCTGGGCCTCTAGGCCCAAGCCAAGCCGGGGGCTCGCCTGAGCCTGGATGCCGGCCAAGCAAGCAGGGTGTGTGTGTGTAGAGCACATACTCACCTACATCGGCCTCGAGTCCTCCACCGGTTCCACACATACTCACCTACATCGGCCCTTAGCTCCTCCAGCGATGGCAGTCCCGCTTCCAGTGTCCTCTCTCTGTTGGTCACCGGTATGACATCACAAAAGCCTTTGACCCAGGGTCAAAGGCTTTCGTGACGTCATACCGACGACCAACGGAGACAGAGAGGACGCTGGAAGCGGGACCGCCATCGCTGGAGGAGCTAAGGGCCGATGTAGGTGAGTATGTGTAGGCAACATCCTCCTTTATTGGCCCTGAGCTCCAGCGGTGACTGTCCTCCGGCTGTCGCTGGCTGCTCGGCCGGCCTCTAGGCTTAGGCGAGTCCCCGGCTCGGCTGGGCCTGTAGGCCCGAGCCAAGCCGGGGGCTCGCCTGAGCCTGGAGGCCGGCCTAGCAGCCAGCGACAGCCGGAGGAAGTCACCGCTGGAGCTCAGGGCCGATGTAGGGGAGTATGTTTTGGCAACTTCGGCCCTGAGCTCCAGCGGTGACCGTCCTCCGGCTGTCGCAGGCTGCTCGGCCGGCCTCCAGGCTCAGGCGAGCCCCCGGCTTGGCTTGGGCCTACAGGCCCAGCCGAGCCGGGGGCTCGCCTAAGCCTGGAGGCCGGCCGAGCTGCCTGCGACAGCCACCGCTGGAGCTCCGGGCCAATGTAGGGGGATGTTGCCTACACATACTCACCGACATCGGCCCTTAGCTCCTCCAGCGATGGCAGTCCCGCTTCCAGCGTCCTCTCTCTCTTCGTTGGTCGCCGGCATGATGTATGAAAGCCTTTGACCCCGGCATTTTGACCCGGGGTCAAAGGCTTTCGTGACGTCATACCGGCGACCAACGGAGAGAGAGAGGACGCTGGAAGCGGGACCGCCATCGCTGGAGGAGCTAAGGGCCGATGTCGGTGAGTATGTGTAGGCAACATCCTCTTACATTGGCCCGGAGCTCCACCGGTGGCTGTCCTCCGGCTGTCGCAAGTCTGCTCGGCCGGCCTCCAGGCTTAGGCGAGTCCCCGGCTCGGCTGGGCCTGTAGGCCCAAGCCAAGCCGGGGGCTCGCCTGAGCCTGGAGGCCGGCCTAGCAGCCTGCTCGCAAGGAGGAAGTCACCGCTGGAGCTCAGGGTCAATGTAGGGGAGTATGTGTAGGCAACATCGGCCCTGAGCTCCAGCGGTGACCGTCCTCCGGCTGTCGCTGGCTGCTCGGCCGGCCTCTAGGCTTAGGCGAGTCCCCGGCTCGGCTGGGCCTGTAGGCCCAAGCCAAGCGGGGGCTCGCCTGAGCCTGGAGGCCGGCCTAGCAGCCTGCTCGGCCGGAGGTGGTCACCGCTGGAGCGCAGGGCTGATTTAGGGGAGTATGTTTTGGGAACTTCGGCCCTGAGCTCCAGCGGTGACCGTCCTCCGGCTGTCGCTGGCTGTTCGGCCGGCCTCTAGGCTTAGGCGAGTCCCCGGCTCGGCTGGGCCTGTAGGCCCAAACCAAGCCGGGGGCTCGCCTGAGCCTGGATGCCCGCCGAGCAGGCCGCGACAGCCGGAGGACGGTCACCGCTGGAGGATCGGGGCTTGCGACGTTTAAACACACGGGTAGCTGCGCGCGGCTCGTGCCGATTTTTTTTTTTTTTTTTCCAGGCGGCCGGCACGCGCAGCTACCTGTTTGCTTTAACGGCCACTTTCAAATGTCCGTCGCGCATGCGCAGACCGCTTTTGGCGACGGACACTTGAAGGCTTACTCTTTTATAGTATAGATTATCTCCAATCAGACAGACAGACAGACACATACACAGCTTTCTGCCTATATAATATGCGCCCCCCCCCCCGATGTACGCACAGGGGTATATTCATATTGCGGGGATGTTCGGCTGTGATCGTTTTTATACATTTCTATTCCTTGCTGGAATTGTGTGATGTTCCGGATCGATCCACGGGAATGACACAGTGATACGGCTGCCGCAGCATTTAATAGTCATGGGAGTTGTAGTTCAGAAACATATCGGGGTCCGACTCCGAGCCATTTTTTTTGGATAAAGACTTTTTTTGGTGAACTCTAAGTGGTCACTGGGAACACTATGACAGCAGCCCCAGCGTCCACCGAGACGGCTCTGACCAAGGTGACTCATGACTTAGTCGCTGATAAAACAAAGGTCACGTCTCCCTCCGTATTTTCGATCTTTCTGCTGCATTTGCTGATCACCCTCTCCTGCTCCTCACGCTGTGTCAACTTGGCCTCAGTGACTCCTCTCTCTCCTGGTTCTCTTCGCTCTTCAGGGTCTCCTTCGCTAGTGCCTCTTCACCCCAGTTCCTCTCTCAGTTGGGGTGACTCAAGGCTCTGTTCTGGATCCCCTACTCTTCTCGATCTATTCCGCTTCTCTGGCCAACATCATCTCTTCCTATGGATTCCAATATTCTCTATTTGCCGACGACACCCAAATCTACCTTTCCTCCCCCGATCTCTCTTGTTGGACTGTGTTATCGCCGGCCTATTGGCTGTCTCCGACTCAATGACTTCCAGTTTCCTAAAGCCCAATCTCCCCAAAACTGAACTTCTCGTCTTCCCTCCCTCTAAAACCAACATTCCTGCACCCATTTCCCTTCAGGTGAATGAGCCGCCATTACTTCTTCCTCTCAGCCTCGTTGCCTCGGCGTCCTCTGAGACTCTTTACTCCAAGCACTTCTCTCCCGCCTTGACTACTGTAACCTCCTTCTCTCTGGCCTTCAGAGATCCCAGATTCTGCCTCTGCAGTCTGTAATGAACGTCTGCGCCAGACTCCTACACCTCACCTCCCGCACCTCTCACACTTCACCTCCCGCACCTCTCACACTTCACCTCCCGCACCTCTCACACTTCACCTCCCGCACCTCACCCCTTTGTCAATCTCTACACTGGCTCTTGTTTCCTTTAGCTCTCCATAACCGTGCCACTGCTGCCTACATCTCCATAACCGTGCCACCGCTGCCTACATCTCCTCCATAACCGTGCCACCGCTGCCTACATCTCCTCCATAACCGCACCGCTGCCTACATCTCCTCCATAACTGCGCCGCTGCCTACATCTCCTCCATAACCGTGCCACCGCTGCCTACATCTCCTCCATAACCGCGCCGCTGCCTACATCTCCTCCATAACCGCGCCGCTGCCTACATCTCCTCCATAACCGCGCCGCTGCCTACATCTCCTCCATAACCGCGCCGCTGCCTACATCTCCTCCATAACCGCGCCGCTGCCTACATCTCCTCCATAACCGCGCCGCTGCCTACATCTCCTCCATAACCGCGCCGCTGCCTACATCTCCTCCATAACCGTGCCGCTGCCTACATCTCCTACATAACTGCGCCGCTGCCTACATCTCCTCCATAACCGCGCCGCTGCCTACATCTCCTCCATAACTGCACCGCTGCCTACATCTCCTCCATAACCGCGCCGCTGCCTACATCCCCTCCATAACTGCACCGCTGCCTACATCTCCTCCATAACCGCGCCGCTGCCTACATCTCCTCCATAACCGCGCGCCGCTGCCTACATCTCCTCTATAACCACGCCGCTGCCTACATCTCCTCCATAACCGCGCCGCTGCCTACATCTCCATAACCGCGCCGCTGCCTACATCTCCTCCATAACCTCGCCGCTGCCTACATCTCCTCCATAACCGCGCCGCTGCCTACATCTCCTCCATAACCATGCCGCTGCCTACATCTCCTCCATAACCGCGCCGCTGCCTACATCTCCTCCATAACCGCGCCGCTGCCTACATCTCCTCCATAACCGCGCCGCTGCCTACATCTCCTCCATAACCGCGCCGCTGCCTACATCTCCTACATAACTGCGCCGCTGCCTACATCTCCTCCATAACCGCGCCGCTGCCTACATCCCCTCCATAACTGCGCCGCTGCCTACATCTCCTCCATAACCGCACCGTTGCCTACATCTCCTCCATAACCACGCCGCTGCCTACATCTCCTCCATAACCGCGCCGCTGCCTACATCTCCTCCATAACCGCGCCGCTGCCTACATCTCCTCCATAACCGCGCCGCTGCCTACATCTCCTACATAACCGCGCCGCTGCCTACATCTCCTCCATAACCGCGCCGCTGCCTACATCCCCTCCATAACTGCGCCGCTGCCTACATCTCCTCCATAACCGCGCCGCTGCCTACATCTCCTACATAACCGCGCCGCTGCCTACATCTCCTCCATAACCGCGCCGCTGCCTACATCCCCTCCATAACTGCGCCGCTGCCTACATCTCCTCCATAACCGCACGTTGCCTACATCTCCTCCATAACCGCGCCGCTGCCTACATCTCCTCCATAACCGCACGTTGCCTACATCTCCTCCATAACCGCACCGCTGCCTACATCTCCTCCATAACCGCGCCGCTGCCTACATCTCCATAACTGCGCCGCTGCCTACATCTCCTCCCTTATTAACAGGTACATCCCGTCCCACCCACTTTGCTCGACCAATGATCTGATGCTATCAGCTCCTCTCCTCGCACCCCCAACTCCTGCTTTCAGGACGTCTCCCGAGCTGCCCCCTTTCTATGGAACTCCCTTCCCGCACCGTTAGACTCTCCCCGTCTCTCCAGTCCTTCAAGAAGTCTCTGAAAACACATTACTTTAGAGAAGCCTATCAGCTCACGCCATAATCCCTCACCATCTTCCACCCAGCCCTCACACGCCCCAATACTACACCCTCACCTAGTGTGTCACACCTCTCCTCTTAGATTGTAAGCTCTTGAGCAGGGTCCTCTCTCCTACTGTTCTGTGTGTTTAACCTGTATGTATATTGCTTATTCTGTCTCTCCCATTGAACAGCGCTATGGAACTTGTTAGCACTTTATAAATACTTGTAACTGTAATTGTGATATCGAGCCTTGGCACCCCAGATGTTTCTGAACTACATGTCCCATGATGCTCAGTGAGCCTTAAAGCAGACTTCCATCTCAGGCCAAAATGGTGAAAAAAACTAAGTGTGATAAAGACTAAAGCGCGATTAGGAGCAGCGATGGAGCGTATGGATCCAGTTTTTAATAATCTCACAGCGAGCTTTAAGCAAGGTCATGTCTAACATCCAAGGAGAGCTTGATTTGACCTTAAAATTTGAAGGTCAGAAGGTGCAAGGAAATTCTCATGAGCTCCCATACTGGGTAGCACCATTACCAGCATAACGCAGGTTAAAAAAAGCTGTTTGACACCAGTACTCAGCCTTGGCATCGCCGTCCGCCACCTTCTCTCACTCAGGAGCTGGCTGTGTTTGAGCAGCCCCCATGCTGGCGGTACCAGCTGCAGGTCTCACACTGGCACGACGCTGGCAGGACTTGGCGGCAGAGCCAGAAAATGTGCAGATATTTCCCACCGACCCTTTCCCTGCGCTGCCAGCTAACCGGATTATTTTTAAAGATAAAACACAGAATCTGTGGGGGAAAAACCCAAAGAAGTGAAGACGCACGAGACGCACGAGACGGATAAATCCTGCCGGGATCGGAACCGCGAGGCGCGTATCATGTCCAATCATAAAATAAAAAAATCATTATCACCTCACATCATAACGGCACCGGCCTTACATATCCAGGGACGGAACGATCCCAACAGGAGCAAAGTGATCCCTGTACTATTAACCCCTTCATGAGGAGGCTGCTTTGTGCCTTGAAGATGAGATCGCCATTAAATGCTTAAATAATTTCCTTCTAATTTGCTCAGTGAATCGAATCACAACATACAGATGCATTAAAGGGCATTTAAGCGCTCTCCTAAGGATGAGCACAGCGGCCATGTGTAACCCTAACGTCTAACCCTAACGTCTAACCCTAACGCTATTTCATAATCTTAGCCCAAACACTCATTTAAAACCCGAATTTCTAACCCTAGAACTAACGAATTCCCAGCTCTAATTCCTCTCCTAACCCCAAATTCCAGCCCTAGCTCTAATTCCTCCCCTAACCCCAAATTCCAGCCCTAGCTCTAATTCCTCCCCTAACCCCAAATTCCAGCCCTAGCTCTAATTCCTCCCCTAACCCCAAATTCCAGCCCTAGCTCTAATTCCTCCCCTATCCCCAAATTCCAGCCCTAGCATTAATTCCTCCCCATCCCCAAATTCCAGCCCTAGCTCTAATTCCTCCTCTAACCCCAAATTCCAGCCCTAGCTCGAATTCCTCCTCTAACCCCAAATTCCAGCCCTAGCTCTAATTCCTCCCCTAACCCCAAATTCCAGCCCTAGCTCTAATTCCTCCCCTAACCCCAAATTCCAGCCCTAGCTCTAATTCCTCCTCTAACCCCAAATTCCAGCCCTAGCTCTAATTCCTCCCCTAACCCCAAATTCCAGCCCTAGCTCTAATTCCTCCCCTAACCCCAAATTCCAGCCCTAGCTCTAATTCCTCCCCTATCCCCAAATTCCAGCCCTAGCATTAATTCCTCCCCTAACCCCAAATTCCAGCCCTAGCTCTAATTCCTCCCCTATCCCCAAATTCCAGCCCTAGCTCTAATTCCTCCCCTAACCCTAATTTCCAGCCCTAGCTCTAATTCCTCCCCTAACCCCAAATTCCAGCCCTAGCTCTAATTCCTCCCCTATCCCCAAATTCCAGCCCTAGCATTAATTCCTCCCCTAACCCCAAATTCCAGCCCTAGCTCTAATTCCTCCCCTAACCCCAAATTCCAGCCCTAGCTCTAATTCCTCCCCTATCCCCAAATTCCAGCCCTAGCTCTAATTCCTCCCCTATCCCCAAATTCCAGCCCTAGCATTAATTCCTCCCCTAACCCCAAATTCCAGCCCTAGCTCTAATTCCTCCCCTAACCCCAAATTCCAGCCCTAGCATTAATTCCTCCCCTAACCCCAAATTCCAGCCCTAGCATTAATTCCTCCCCTAACCCCAAATTCCAGCCCTAGCACTAATTCCTCACCCAAGATTAATTTCCAGCCCTAGCTCGAATTCCTCCCCTAAACCTAATTTCCAGCCCTGGCACCAATTCCTCCCCTAACTCTAATTTCTCATGTGCACAGATGAAAATTTAGTTATAGCAGATTTCAAAATTCAACATTTTCGGAATTTGGTAAATCACATCAATTCTAAAACTTTGGGAAATGTTCTAAATTCTGGCAGCACACATTTTAGCCTCTATACACCCCCCTCTATACTGCCCCAATACCCCCTCTATATCTCTAAATGTTATTTAGGGGTAGTGTTAGGATTAGGGTTACGGTTTCTGCATGTATTCGGGTTATGGCTAGAAATAGGGCTAGGTTTACAGCTAGATTTAGAGCTAGGGTTAGGATTAGGGTTACAGTTTGTATTAGGGTTAGGGTTACAGTTGCTGTTTCTGCATGTATTAGGGTTACAGTTGCTGTTTCTGCATGTATTAGGGTTAGGGTTACAGTTGCTGTTTCTGCATGTATTAGGGTTACAGTTTTTCTGCATGTATTAGGGTTAGGGTTACAGTTGCGGTTTCTGCATGTATTAGGGTTACAGTTGCTGTTTCTGCATGTATTAGGGTTACAGTTGCGGTTTCTGCATGTATTAGGGTTAAGGTTACAGTTGCTGCTTCTGCATGCATTAGGGTTAAGGTTACAGTTGCTGTTTCTGCATGTATTAGGGTTAGGGTTACAGTTGCGGTTTCTGCATGCATTAGGGTTAAGGTTACAGTTGCTGTTTCTGCGTGTATTAGGGTTAGGGTTACAGTTGCTGTTTCTGCATGTAGTAGGGTTATGGTTACAGTTGCTGTTTCTGCATGAATTAGGGTTAGGGTTACAGTTGCGTTTTCTGCATGCATTAGGGTTAAGGTTACAGTTGCTGTTTCTGCATGTATATGGGTTAGGGTTACAGTTGCTGTTTCTGCATGTATTAGGGTTACAGTTGCTGTTTCTGCATGTATATGGGTTAGGGTTACAGTTGCTGTTTCTGCATGTATTAGGGTTACAGTTGCTGTTTCTGCATGTATTAGGGTTAGGGTTACAGTTGCTGTTTTTGCATGCATTAGGGTTAAGGTTACAGTTGCTGTTTCTGCATGTATTAGGGTTAGGGTTACAGTTGCGGTTTCTGCATATATTAGGGTTAAGGTTACAGTTGTTTCTGCATGCATTAGGGTTACAGTTTGTACAGGAGGTCAGGTCTATGTAGGCTGCCGTCTTAAAATCAAGTCCGTCCACCAATGTTTCAAACAGTGAGAGAGTGAAAGAAAGAATCTGATGTTTACACTTTTACTGAAGCTGTTATTATTGTTCGATATTATTCGCCGTTGTTGTAGAATCGTCTCCTGCCATTGTTTAAATCTCTTTGGATCCCAATGCTCAGTTGCAAACAGCGCATACTGACGCTATGGATTAACCCCTTCATTGACTATATGTGGACACCTCCGGGCTCCCTGTACCGGGACCTCCGGCCACAGCTCAGCATGTTGTGAAATATTGAATCAGATTGTATGAAATTGTACTCCCGATGAAGCCGGTGTGGTGATCGGCGAAAGACACGTTTGTGTTGAGTTTGTTTTTAAACATGTCTTTGAGCTGGCTTTAACAGGCAAACAATTGTTGTTTGGGGCATTCAGCAGGATTGTGGTTGCTGGTTATTGCTACTAATTGCTATAAATCTATCTGTATGATGCGTTCCAGCAATTAAGTTTACAGGACATATAGCTGACGTTGGGGTACATGGCTTATTTGTTGCAACTGTGTTCAGGGCATTTTTCAATTTTTTGATTGCCGTATGATTATACATACTCCTGCAGTGATCTGTCTGCATGCTATATCCTGCCTCAATCTGTGCTATATAAACGCATCTAGCAATGTATGCCACATTATGGCCACTTGTGACCAATACCCATTGATGGTTTTGAAGTAGTATTATAGCCAATCATTTACCACATATTTTCTGCTATATGTATCAAGCCTTATGTGTTTAACCTCAGCTCTTTATTGTGTATGTGTTTTTTTAATATGTTTGTTCATTTATATTCTAAGAATTAATAAAAGTTATGTTTTATTAATCAGCGTCCTGATGTTCGTTTGAGGAAGTCTGTTCTTTCTCTTTTTTGTGTTTTTTATATAGCTTATTAGGTTCAATCCTTGCTCAGGGTGTTCACCTTGATTCCTGAGTGCTTACGAGGTGAGGTGACTGCTGTGTTCACCTACTAGTCTGTGGGTGTTTTGTCTTTGTTGTTTTGCAGATTGTATGAAAGCGGCAAGAATCGAGAGAATCAGCGTCCGTCACAACGCTCGTTTTACTTCTGAACATCTGACTGTTGCCACAATGATTAAAGGACACAGTATATGGCGCCGACACACAGAAAACCACTTAACGCCCACTTTGCACTCTGCCAGGCTTTTCACACGTTTCCCCTGAAACCTTTTTCTGCAAATTAATATCATCTTGTATCTGGTTTTATTTTTCCAGCTGAATCTTATTGATTTAAACAAGGAGCAGCCGACAGACGGGAGGAATGAAAAGCCGGAGCGCGACGTTAGCGGCCGCTCTGCAGCCATCAGTCATTCTGTGCTGCACCCGTGGAATTATCCAGGCGGCATCCCCGCTGCTCCCTTGGCACTGCCAGCCGCGGCACAAACGCTGAACGGGGCCAGGCGTCGCTGATGGACATGTCTGGAAGTGGCGGGAGCTCAGCATATCTGGGGAGACCAGAGGAAAAAATCCTAGGGTATTTGAGGAGTCCTCCATGCCAGGGTGACCAGATCCCCAAAAACAGGGCTCTCCTATCATTATCCTTCAGACCCTGCTAAGGCAACACCTCGTGCATTTATTAAAGCATGGGCTCTACAGACAGGGGGTGCTATTCCAACCTTGGTCCCTATTCCACTTTTGCCGTTAAAGGGATACTTTTTTTTTTCTGGCCAAAATAATTGGGTAGATTTTGCCAACAACCTGTGCCCACATATTTTTGTTTTGGGTGATTTTACTCCCCTTTTGTCCCTCTTCGGCTCAGGGACTCCCTAACCTGGTAGTCCCTGCAGCTTTGCTGTGTAGCGTAGCATGTGGGAATTGCGCGTCGCTTGGGACTTGCTCAGATTCCGTGGCGCCTGCGCAGAATGATGGATTGGAGCTACACTTGCATGTGCAGAACCGATTCATGGGCAATCTCTGAGAACGTTATTGCCTGAAAGAGGGTGATGTCAGTGGGCACTGCATGCTGATGTCACTAGCGACTGGCATCCGGGAAATACAAAATCCCGGCTGATGGCGACACTGGGTGGGTAGAGGAAACTCCTCTGCTTCACATGTTTTTTTCCAGATCAGGGCAGGAGAAGGGGAAGGGATAAAGCGGTGAGGATGAGCAGAATGTTCCTTTAACCTCCCTGGCGGTCCGAGCCGGACATATTTTTTATATCAGAATCGGTACAATTTATTTGGCCCCCTGGTGGTATTAGAATGTGGCTCGGGGTTAAATTTCACTGCTGAAACCGGTAACCCCAAGCACACTTGAGCTGATACATACCTGTACCTGCGCTCCCTCGCTGTCCCTCACAGTCACCTCCGGCAGATCGCGGCGTCCTGCTTCCTGGTTACCACGCCGCGATCAGCCGGAGATGACTGCAGGGGACAGCGAGGGAGCGCAGGTACAGGTATGTATCAGCCCAAGTGTGGCTCGGGGTTACCGCTTTCAGCAGTGAAATTTAACCCCGAGCCACACTCTGGAAAACCGCCAGGGAGGTTAAGATCTCGGATACAACCAATGTACAGATGGGCTCCTGATGATCTCCTGATGGCTTGACTTGCTATTCTGACCTTGCAACAAGCTTTGCTTGCGGCTCAGACGTTGTGAATTAATGACCCCTACACTTTGTATAGGAGCTGTTAGATTGAGAAAATAGATCTATTCTACGTTCGCTTGTTTTTCCCCTCAGAGACGATATTTTTCAAGGAAACACAGAATCTGAAAACCTGACGTCAAACACGAAAAATGGCCCTAAAAATCCCACACTCCGCTCTTGTTCATTGGTGGAGAGGGAGGTGTGATCGTCCGCAAGCAGCAGCAGGCTGCGAATGAATAGTCTAAGACAGGCCTCAAAATTTCCACTCGCCTGCTCGCATTTGGCGAGTGGAAATTACATGAGGGTGAGTGGGAATGCAGAGGCATGGCTGTATAGGAGTTAGGTGGGACAACTAGTGGCGAGTAACTCTTAAGGCCTGGCTAGTAGCTTGGGACTTGAAATTTTGAGGCCTGCTCTTAGGCTAGGGTCAGACGAACGCATTTTTATGTTGTCTGTGAAAAAGTGCGTTCGAACGAATGGACGTATTTTTTCCCGGAATACGCGATAGCGGTCATACTATGCGCATTTTCGTCCGTGATTTTGTACGGATCATCAATAAAACACTTTTTGTGTCTGGACGTTATGTTGGCCGGACATTAGCAGCGTCTGACGTCTCCTAATAACGCACACACGCCGCTAGCAGACGCAGCGCACTCTGTACGTCAGTACCTGCGGTTTCACGTTCTCGAAAAAATGCATTCATTTTCCACTTGCGTTGCGCAGCCGGACTTTTGTGCGACCGTACATCGTATATTGGCCGTCATTGCCCGTCATCTGCTGCTAGCACGGCCGTGATTAAGTGCGCCAGAACGCGCGTTCGCACTGCCTCAGTCTGACCCTAGCCTAAGACACCATGAGCACCTGGCTGGCAGAGCGGGCACATACCCGCTGCATGACGAATCACAGAGTATGTGACACATGCAGGATAAGCTCCAGGGCTGCAGCAGGTCCAGATTGCCAGATAGAATCTCCTGGTGTTTGCGCCACAGTTACAGGTTTGCTTTCCCTGCGCACAACACACCATCTGTGCCAGGCGTATGTGTTAACAAGGAGAACGGCCGCGCTGGCATGAAGAAGAGCAGGTCCTCGTTTAATCACATCGTGAGCGACTGGTTCACAGGCAAACTGAAAATCGCAATTAATTCCCCTCAGGCAGAGATCTCACGCTCTGCGCCCCCCCAAAGATATTACTGAACTACAACTCCCAGAAGTCTCTGTCAACTATCTCATTAAAAGAATCCATGGCATTTTAGTCAACCCAAATCGGAGGGGGGGGGGGTCTGAATTTGAGAACCCTGCCCTATGGGGAACATGTGTATATGAAAATCAGTTTCTATCCGCTCCTAGCCACAGATGTGTCCGTGTAGGTGGCACACGGCCGCGTTACGCAGATGGTGTTGAGATCAGGAGAGATGCTGTAGTCCTCTGGATGCCAGTTACTAAAGGGACGCAGGGTACAGGCATCAAGTATGGCGACTACAACTGTACGGCAATACCAGCTCCTATGATAACCACAATTCCTTTGTTCTCAACTTGGAGCCGTATTCCAGTCGAACCGGTAACAGGGGGCAGCTGCAGATAAATACCGGCACGAGCTGGTGATTCTTAGCAGCTCCCGGTTACCGGCTTTGCTATGGCCATGTGCAGTCACAATAGTTGGCAGTAGACACGTGCGCGGCTCGAATTTTCGGTTGGTTTCAGCAAATTTCAGAATCCAAAATTTTCAGATTTTGGAATTTTCCCGATCTGCGGATTCTGATCGATCCGAAAAGTCAGACAAATCTGAATATTTTCAGAAATGTCTGAATTTTTGCAGACACGTGTATTTTTAGAACCTATACACCTTCCATACCTCTACTCCCCCCCCACATTTACCTCCTCCATACTATACCTTGATTCCCCTCTAAACCCAGAAATGTTAGTTAAGGTTAGCATTAGGATTAGGACAAGGATCAAGTCAAGTTTGGGTTACTGTCAAGGTTACAGTTACTGTTCATGTTTGTATTAGGGTTACAGTTACGGTTCATGTTTGTATTAGGGTTACAGTTACTGTTTATGTTTGTATTAGGGTTACAGTTACTGTTTATGCTTGTATTAGGGTTACAGTTACTGTTTATGCTTGTATTATGGTTACTGTTACTGTTTATGTTTGTATTAGGGTTACTGACACTGTATTAGGGTTACTGTCACTCTTTATGCTTGTATTATGGTTACTGTTACTGTTTATGTTTGTATTAGGGTTACAGTTACTGTTTATGTTTGTATTATAGTTACTGTTACTGTTTATGTTTGTATTAGGGTTACTGACACTGTATTAGGGTTACAGTTACTGTTTATGCTTGTATTATGGTTACTGTTACTGTTTATGTTTGTATTAGGGTTACAGTTACTGTTTATGCTTGTATTAGGGTTACTGACACTATGTATTAGGGTTACAGTTACTGTTTATGCTTGTATTATGGTTACAGTTACTGTTTATGTTTGTATTAGGGTTACAGTTACTGTTTATGCTTGTATTAGGGTTACAGTTACTGTTTATGCTTGTATTATGGTTACTGTTACTGTTTATGTTTGTATTAGGGTTACTGACACTGTATTAGGGTTACTGTCACTCTTTATGCTTGTATTATGGTTACTGTTACTGTTTATGTTTGTATTAGGGTTACAGTTACTGTTTATGCTTGTATTAGGGTTACTGACACTGTATTAGGGTTACAGTTACTGTTTATGCTTGTATTAGGGTTACTGACACTGTATTAGGGTTACAGTTACTGTTTATGCTTGTATTATGGTTACTGTTTATGTTTGTATTAGGGTTACAGTTACTGTTTATGTTTGTATTAGGGTTACAGTTACTGTTTATGCTTGTATTATGGTTACTGTTACTGTTTATGTTTGTATTAGGGTTACTGACACTGTATTAGGGTTACAGTTACTGTTTATGCTTGTATTAGGGTTACTGACACTGTATTAGGGTTACAGTTACTGTTTATGCTTGTATTATGGTTACTGTTACTGTTTATGTTTGTATTAGGGTTACAGTTACTGTTTATGCTTGTATTAGGGTTACAGTTACTGTTTATGCTTGTATTAGGGTTACTGACACTATGTATTAGGGTTACAGTTACTGTTTATGCTTGTATTATGGTTACTGTTACTGTTTATGTTTGTATTAGGGTTACAGTTACTGTTTATGCTTGTATTAGGGTTACAGTTACTGTTTATGCTTGTATTATGGTTACTGTTACTGTTTATGTTTGTATTCGGGTTACTGACACTGTATTAGGGTTACAGTTACTGTTTATGCTTGTATTAGGGTTACTGACACTATGTATTAGGGTTACAGTTACTGTTTATGCTTGTATTAGGGTTACTGACACTATGTATTAGGGTTACAGTTACTGTTTATGCTTGTATTATGGTTACTGTTACTGTTTATGTTTGTATTAGGGTTACTGACACTATGTATTAGGGCTACAGTTACTGATTAGGTTTGTATTATAGTTACTGTTACTGTTTATGTTTGTATTAGGGTTACTGACACTGTTTGTATTAGGGTTACAGTTACTGTTTATGCTTGTATTAGGGTTACTGTTACTGTTTATGTTTGTATTAGGGTTATGGTTACAGTTACTCTTCAGGTTTGTATTAGAGTTAGGGTTACAGTTACTGTTTATGCTTGTATTAGGGTTACTGACACTATGTATTAGGGCTACAGTTACTGATTAGGTTTGTATTATAGTTACTGTTACTGTTTATGTTTGTATTAAGGTTACTGTCACTGTGTTTGTATTAGGGTTACAGTTACTGTTTATGCTTGTATTAGGGTTACTGTTACTGTTTATGTTTGTATTAGGGTTATGGTTACAGTTACTCTTCAGGTTTGTATTAGAGTTAGGGTTACAGTTACTGTTTATGCTTGTATTAGGGTTACAGTTACTGATTATGTTTGTATTATAGTTACAGTTACTGTTTATGTTTGTATTAGGGTTACTGTCACTATGTTTGAATTAGGGCTACAGTTACTGTTTATGTTTGTATTAGGGTTACTGTCACTCTTTATGTTTGTATTAGGGCTAAAGTTACTGTTTATGTTTGTATTAGGGCTACAGTTACTGTTTATGCTTGTATTAGGGTTACAGTTACTGTTTATGCTTGTATTAGGGTTACAGTTACTGTTTATGTTTGTATTAGGGTTACTGTCACTATGTTTGTATTAGGGTTACAGTTACTGTTTATGTTTGTATTAGGGCTACAGTTACTGTTTATGCTTGTATTAGGGCTACAGTTACTGTTTATGTTTGTATTAGGGTTACTGACACTATGTATTAGGGCTACAGTTACTGATTATGTTTGTATTAGGGTTACTGACACTATGTATTAGGGCTACAGTTACTGATTATGTTTGTATTATAGTTACTGTTACTGTTTAGGTTTGTATTAGGGTTACAGTTACTGTTTATGTTTGTATTAGGGCTACAGTTACTGTTTATGTTTGTATTAGGGTTACAGTTACTGTTTATGTTTGTATTAGGGTTACTGACACTGTTTGTATTAGGGCTACAGTTACTGTTTATGTTTGTATTAGGGTTACAGTTACTGTTTATGTTTGTATTAGGGTTACTGACACTATGTTTGTATTAGGGCTACAGTTACTGTTTATGTTTGTATTAGGGTTACTGACACTATGTATTAGGGCTACAGTTACTGATTATGTTTGTATTATAGTTACTGTTACTGTTTATGTTTGTATTAGGGCTACAGTTACTGATTATGTTTGTATTAGGGTTACAGTTACTGTTTATGTTTGTATTAGGGCTACAGTTACTGTTTATGTTTGTATTAGGGTTACAGTTACTGTTTATGTTTGTATTAGGGTTACAGTTACTGTTTATGTTTGTATTAGGGTTACAGTTACTGTTTATGTTTGTATTAGGGCTACAGTTACTGTTTATGCTTGTATTAGGGCTACAGTTACTGTTTATGTTTGTATTATAGTTACTGTTACTGTTTATGTTTGTATTAGGGTTACTGTCACTATGTTTGCATAAGGGCTACAGTTACTGTTTATGTTTGTATTAGGGTTACAGTTACTGTTTATGCTTGTATTAGGGTTACTGACACTATGTATTAGGGCTACAGTTACTGATTATGTTTGTATTATAGTTACTGTTACTGTTTATGTTTGTATTAGGGTTACTGACACTATGTTTGTATTAGGGCTACAGTTACTGTTTATGTTTGTATTAGGGTTACTGACACTATGTATTAGGGCTACAGTTACTGATTATGTTTGTATTATAGTTACTGTTACTGTTTATGTTTGTATTAGGGTTACAGTTACTGTTTATGTTTGTATTAGGGCTACAGTTACTGTTTATGTTTGTATTAGGGTTACAGTTACTGTTTATGTTTTTATTAGGGTTACTGACACTATGTATTAGGGCTACAGTTACTGATTATGTTTGTATTATAGTTACTGTTACTGTTTATGTTTGTATTAGGGTTAGGGTTACTGTTATTGTTTATGTTTGTATTAGGGTTACAGTTACTGTTACTGTTTGTATTAGGGTTACTGCCACTATGTATTCGTGTTACAGTTACTGTTTATGTTTGTATTAGGGTTACAGTTACTGTTTATGCTTGTATTAGGGTTACTGACACTATGTATTAGGGCTACAGTTACTGATTATGTTTGTATTAGGGTTACTGTCACTATGTTTGTATTAGGGCTACAGTTACTGTTTATGTTGGTGGTACTCTGCAGAAGTGGCCAAAATAGTGAAGAACAAAAAGACAGCATTCAATAATTATAAAACAACTCAGAGTGAAGAAGATAGGCAAAGCTATAAGATTAGGCAGAAAGAGGCAAAGCAATTTATAAGGGCTTCCAAAGCACACGCAGAAGAGAAAATAGCTCAGTCAGTAAAAAAGGGGGACAAAACATTTTTTAGATACATAAACGAGAAAAAAAAAGTAAAACAAGGATTAGTTTGATTAAAAACAAGGAAGGAAGGTATGTAGAAGAGGATAAAAGTCTTGCTGACTGCCTCAATGAATATTTTTGTTCAGTCTTTGCAGAAGAAAAAAGGAAGGAAAGGGACCTCAGTTAGGAGGAACACTAACGAGACAATTACATATCAGTTTACAGAGGAGGAGGTTCTACAGCAGCTGTCTAAAGTAAAGACAAATAAGTCAATGGGGCCTGATGGGATCCACCCAATTAAAAGAGCTCAGTGATGTAATAGCAAAACCGTTAACAGATTTATTTAACCAATCCTTGCCAACGGGAGTCATCCCAGAAGACTGGAAATTAGCAAATGTTGTGCCCATTCACAAGAAGGGTAGTAGGGAGGAATCGGGGAACTATAGGCCAGTTAGTCTTACGTCAGTAGTGGGGAAATTAATGAAAACCATGTTAAAGGAAAGGATTGTTGAACATCTAAAAACACATAGATTACAGGATCAGAAACAACATGGGTTTACCTCAGGGAGATCATGCCAAACTAATCTTATTGATTTTTTTGATTGGGTAACAGAAATAATAGACACAGGTGGTGCAGTAGACATTGCTTGTTTAGATTTCAGTAAGGCTTTTGATACTGTTCCGCATAGAAGGCTTATCAATAAATTGCAATCTTTCAGCTTGGATTCCAATATTGTTGGATTAGGCAGTGGCTGAGTGACAGGCAACAGAGGGTTGTGGTAAATGGGGTTTATTCGGCGCAAGGTCTTGTTACCAGTGGGGTACCTCAGGGGTCAGTACTTGGACCCATTCTATTTAATATTTTTATTAGTGATATTGCAGAAGGTATTAATGGAAAAGTATGTCTTTTTGCTGAAGACACAAAGATTTGCAACAGGGTTGACGTTCCTGGAGGGATCAGCCGAATGACAAATGATTTAGGTAAACTAAAAAAATGGTCGGAGCTGTGACAATTGAGTTTTAATGTGGATAAGTGCAAGATAATGCACCTGGGACGTAAAAACCCAAGGGCTGAATATAGAATATTTGATACATCTGAGGGTTGGGATTTAGGGGTTATTATTTCAGAGGATCTAAGGGTAAGTAGTCAATGTAATAGAGCAGCAGGAAATGCTGGCAGAATGCTTGGAAATGCTAGCAGAATGCTTGGTTGTGTAGGGAGAGGTATTAGCAGTAGGAAAAGGGAAGTGCTCATGCCACTGTACAGAGCACTGGTGAGACCTCACTTGGAGTACTGTGTGCAGTACTGGAGACCGTATCTCCAGAAGGATATAGACATCTTAGAGAGAGTTCAGAGAAGGGCTACTAAAATGGTGTACGGCTTGAAGGAGAAAAGTTACCAGGAAAGGCTTAATGATCTTAACATGTACAGCTTGGAAAAAGAGACGAGACAGAGGAGATATGATAGAAACATTTAAATACGTAAAGGGAATCCACAAGGTAGAGGAAGGGAGTATATTTAAAAGGAAACAAAGTAGCAAAACAAGAGGACATAGTCTTAGATTAGAGGGGCAAAGGTTTAAAAGTAACATCAGGAAGCATTATTTTACTGAGAGGGTGGTGGATACATGGAACAGTCTTCCAGTAGAAGTGGTAGGGGCCAAAACAGTAATTGAATTTAAGCAAGCATGGGATAGGCATAAGGCTATCCTAAACAAAAGATAAATCCAGGTAAAGTATCCATGTAATTGGGCGACTAGATGGGCCGAAAGGTTCTTATCTGCCGACATTTTTCTATGTTTCTATGTTTCTATGTTTGTATTAGGGTTACTGTCACTATGTTTGTATTAGGGCTACAGTTACTGTTTATGTTTGTATTAGGGTTACAGTCACTTTTTATGCTTGTATTAGGGTTACTGACACTATCAGGGTTATTCGAAGAGAATCGAAAAGTCACCGCACGTTCGGTGACTTTTCGTTGTCTTCAATTCAGTGCACGCCAAAAACCCGTAAAAACATCTGGATTAACCCGTCGAAGACGCCAGAAAAACCCGAGCAGAAGCCGATCACACGCAGCAAAGCCTCCTGAGAAAGCCGACACCGCAGAAGAGGCAGTGAATAAATTAGGAAAACAGTTTGCTTGAATGATTGAAAAGTGAAATGCTGTTTGCAAAGAAACTACTGAGTGAAAATGTCTGAAATTTACATATGATCCAATGAATGATAATAAAAAGGGCTGTTACTGAAAAAAATTGATAAAAAAAAAAAGCTTAAAATATCCGAAAAAATCTATAAACAAAGAGACTTTTTGCTGCAGAATTTCATAATGAACGGTTTATTAGATATTGAATTAAAACAGGAATATTTTTAACATTGCAGCCTATGGGATTCGCCTGAATAAACCTGTCGAATGAAACCACCGAATGGCAGGGCATTTTGGGAACCTTTCACTGCTGGTTTGTGTTCTCTGAATAGACAAAGCATTGCTTCTCTATGGGGATTTCACTGCCCTCGAACAGGCACCGAATGTGCAGGCAATTTGCCAGGATTTGGCGAACTGCCTGCTCTCTGGATAGCCAAATGGCCAAGAAAGGTAACCAAACGCTGATTTTCAGCGTTCGGTTACCTTTCTCCAGCCATTCGGATCTCTTTGAATAACCCTGTATGTTTGTATTAGGGTTACTGACACTATGTATTAGGGCTACAGTTACTGATTATGTTTGTATTATAGTTACTGTTACTGTTTATGTTTGTATTAGGGTTACTGTCACTATGTTTGTATTAGGGTTACTGTCACTATGTTTGTATTCGGGTTACTGTCACGCTTTATGTTTGTATTAGGGTTACGGTTACTATGTTTGTATTAGGGTTACGGTTACTATGTTTGTATTAGGGTTACTGTCACTATGTTTGTATTCGGGTTACTGTCACGCTTTATGTTTGTATTAGGGTTACAGTTACTGTTTATGTTTGTATTAGGGTTACGGTTACTGTTTATGTTTTGTATTAGGGTTACTGTTTATGTTTGTATTAGGGTTACTGTTACTGTTTATGTTTGTATTAGGTTTACTGTTACTGTTTATGTTTGTATTAGGGTTATGGTTACAGTTACTCTTCAGGTTTGTATTAGAGTTAGGGTTACAGTTACTGTTTATGTTTGTATTAGGGTTACGGTTACTGTTTATGTTTGTATTAGGGTTACTGTTATGTTTTGTATTAGGGTTACTGTTACTGTTTATGTTTGTATTAGGTTACTGTTACTGTTTATGTTTGTATTAGGTTATGGTTACAGTTACTCTTCAGGTTTGTATTAGAGTTAGGGTTACAGTTACTGTTTATGTTTGTATTAGGGTTACAGTTACTGTTTATGTTTGTATTAGGGTTAGGGTTACAGTTACTGTTTATGTTTGTATTAGGGTTAGGGTTACAGTTACTGTTTATGTTTGTATTAGGGTTACAGTTACTGTTTATGTTTGTATTAGGGTTACTGTTACTGTTTATGTTTGTATTAGGGTTACTGTCACTATGTTTGTATTAGGGTTACTGTCACTATGTTTGTATTCGGGTTACTGTCACGCTTTATGTTTGTATTAGGGTTACGGTTACTATGTTTGTATTAGGGTTACGGTTACTATGTTTGTATTAGGGTTACTGTCACGCTTTATGTTTGTATTAGGGTTACAGTTACTGTTTATGTTTGTATTAGGGTTACGGTTACTGTTTATGTTTTGTATTAGGGTTACTGTTTATGTTTGTATTAGGGTTACAGTTACTGTTTATGTTTGTATTAGGGTTACTGTTTATGTTTGTATTAGGTTTACTGTTACTGTTTATGTTTGTATTAGGGTTACAGTTACTGTTTATGTTTGTATTAGGGTTATGGTTACAGTTACTCTTCAGGTTTGTATTAGAGTTAGGGTTACAGTTACTGTTTATGTTTGTATTAGGGTTAGGGTTACAGTTACTGTTTATGTTTGTATTAGGGTTAGGGTTACAGTTACTGTTTATGTTTGTATTAGGGTTAGGGTTACAGTTACTGTTTATGTTTGTATTAGGGTTACTGTTACGGTTTATATTTGTATTAGGTTTACTGTTACTGTTTATGTTTGTATTAGGGTTACTGTTACGGTTTATATTTGTATTAGGTTTACTGTTACTGTTTATGTTTGTATTAGGGTTATGGTTACAGTTACTCTTCAGGTTTGTATTAGAGTTAGGGTTACAGTTACTGTTTATGTTTGTATTAGGGTTAGGGTTACAGTTACTGTTTATGTTTGTATTAGGGTTACAGTTACTGTTTATGTTTGTATTAGGGTTAGGGTTACAGTTACTGTTTATGTTTGTATTAGGGTTACAGTTACTGTTTATGTTTGTATTAGGGTTACAGTTACTGTTTATGTTTGTATTAGGGTTACTGTTACGGTTTATATTTGTATTAGGTTTACTGTTACTGTTTATGTTTGTATTAGGGTTATGGTTACAGTTACTCTTCAGGTTTGTATTAGAGTTAGGGTTACAGTTACGGTTTATGTTTGTATTAGGGTTACAGTCACTCTTTATGTTTGTATTAGGGTTACAGTTACTGTTTCTTTTGAGAAATACGAGCTTCCTGGGAATAGACGGATATTCTCATGGTGACCCATGGTTACTGGACCCTATACAAAGTATAAGAGCTGCCGCATTACAGCAAGGTGCTGCTAGTTGGCCCCAGTCGCTAACGGCTAGTTGGAATAGGGCCCTTGATTTGCCAGTTGTTGAAAAAAAGAGAAAAAAAAAAACATAAATGTCCAAGCATTAATCGTTTTAAATTAATACACAGAGCTGGCTGAGAGACAGCGTCGCGTGTCCCAGACGTGAACCCAATCGAACATCTCTGGATAGACCTGAAAATAGACATCCACCAATGGTCACCATCCAACCTGACACAACATGAGGGGGATCTGCACAAATGAATGGCAGGAACTCCCAAATCCAGGTGTGCAAAGCTTGTCGCATCCAATATATTAAGCTGTGACTGAAGGGTCTGATTACACTCAGCTTATTTATACTTAATACATTTCTGCAGATTTCCGCTTTGCCATTTTGAGGTAACAGGAAAAAAGGAATTTACACGATTTTAGCATAAAGTTGCAACATAAAAATAAAAAATGGGGTTTGAAAACTTTTTGAATGTATCTTTTTTTTACCCAGTCTGTACTAAAAAGCATCTCCAGCGTTCCATATATTCTTACACATCCCGCGTCTCGTTAGTGCCGGACAATCTGAGAACATCCGAAACGAGGGGTTTAGTAAATGATTTCCCACAGATAATCCACATAAATAAAAGGTACTCACGCAGCGCACACGGAGCGGCAGCTAGAAAGTGTGTGATCGGCGTCGCCGCACGTTCCACTGAGGACAATTAGTTGATTAAGGAAAGCTCCAAATAGAAAGATTAAATGCAGGGAATTAAACGGATTTAACGGGAAAGCTGCAGCAATTCACAAGGACGGCAACGGAGATCTGTAGAAAAGTAAAAAAATGGCCCAAAACACGTATCACCACACCCATTAAATGTTCAGCTTGGAGCCTTCATTTACTCATGGGATTGTGCCGGTGGGGCAAGCGCGGAAAACCAAGACGCAAACCCGTTACACGGCGAGGGACGAGCGAGGAGGACAGGCTAGACGTAGGAAAGAGCCCGAGCTGTCAGCGGGTTAGGACTCGGATGAGCGACGAGCGAGTCCACACATTCATCCTCATGAAATTGTTCTGACGGAAATTAATAACAGTACATTGAACATTATAAGGTCACCGGCGCGAGAGCCCGAGAGAGGCTCCTTAAACAGGAATTAGAGGACGCACACAGATAGCGATGCGGGGTCTGCGCCCACACACCCTGAGAACATTAGCATTTTAAAGTGGTCCGTCTGTGTGCGGTGCCCCCCCCCCTGTCCCATTTTGCCAAGATAACGGTGTGAAGCAGAGGAGTTTCCTCTGACCGTACAAGTGTCACCAGGCAGATGGGTTTGAATATACAGCCTGCCAGTCACCGATGATGTCAGAATGCGCTGCATGCTGACATCTTGTCTCGGAATGCTTGCAGCCGCTGTTGGACTCGTTCTGCACGTGCCGCCCCAATCCATCGCTCTGCGCAGGAGCTGCAGAACGTGTTTAGAGACTTATAAGTACAATGCAGGATGGAAAAGTCTGTGGACTCTTCATCTGGAATAAAAGACATTTCTTGACAAACCGTCACATAGCGCTGCACGTGCACATTATAGTGTGTGCTATACAGGGGGCACCATTACATTCTTCACGCCAACGTTCGTGTTCACCTGTGTGAGCGTTAAAGTTAGCCCTGGTGGCCCTAGTGCGGGTGCACCATATTACAATCCAAACGCTAATGGGTTAAAAAATCCATTAGCGTTTGGTACCTTGTGCTTTTCAGCGCGAGGTTACTGTACTTTGCGCTCCCCATGTTAAGTATAGGGAGCGCAAAGTGTTAATTAGCGCTGGATTACAATATACTAACGCCAATTACCGCCCGGCTGCGGTTACTGAAAAGTTAGCACCAGGTCCTGGCTGTGGTTATCGGATTTCGCTGCTGCAGAATCCGTCAGCATCAGCCAGAAACCCCCCCCCCCCAAAAATCAGATACTCACCTCTTATCTTGCAACGAGGACCGCGGCTCCAACCGCCTCCTCCGTCCGCCAGGAGCGACTGGGGGGAAAAAGTTCCTCAGTCTCTCCCTGCGGATCACTATGCCAACCTGCCGGATCTCGCGAGGTGAGATCCGGAAGGTCATGTGACCGGCAGCGTCCTATGGACTCCATCGAGTGGATGCTCGTGGCGGCGCTTAGCGCTGCCGCTTATATCCTGGAGCTTAGCGCCCGTTAACAATGCAGGTAGCTTTTCTAGCGCCTGCATCGTAATATCACACTAAAAACAGGGACGCAAAGGAGACACTACCCTATACAATACAACATCAGCCCATCCACCATGACACTACCCTATCCAATACAACATCAGCCCATCCACCATGACACTACCCTATCCAATGCAACATCAGCTCATCCACCATGACACTACCCTATCCAATGCAACATCAGCTCATCCATCATGACACTACCCTATCCAATGCAACATCAGCTCATCCATCATGACACTACCCTATCCAATGCAACATCAGCTCATCCATCATGACACTACCCTATCCAATGCAACATCAGCTCATCCATCATGACAATACCCTATCTACAACATCAGCTCATCCACCATGACAATACCCTATCCAATGCGACATCAGCCCATCCACTATGACACTACCCTATCCAATGCAACATCAGCCCATCCACCATGACACTACCCTATCCAATGCAACATCAGCCCATCCACCATGACTACCCTATCCAATGCAACATCAGCCCATCCACCATGACACTACCCTATCCAATGCAACATCAGTTCATCCACCATGACAATACCCTATCTACTACAACATCAGCTCATCCACCATGACAATACCCTATCCAATGCAACATCAGCCCATCCACCATGACACAACCCTATCCAATACAACATCAGCCCATCCACCATGACACTACCCTACAACATCAGCCCATCCACCATGACACAACCCTTCAACATCAGCCCATCTACCATGACACAACCCTACAACATCAGCCCATCCACCATGACACAACCCTACAACATCATCCCATCTACCATGACACAACCCTACAACATCAGCCCATCCACCATGACACAACCCTACAACATCAGCCCATCCACCATGACACAACCCTATCCACTACAACATCAGCCCATCCACCATGACAGTACCCTATCCAATACAACAGCTCATCCACCATGACACAACCCTATCCAATACAACAATCATCTCATCTACCATGACACTACCCTATCCAATACAACATCAGCCCATCCACCATGACACAGCCCTATCCAATACAACATCAGCTCATCCACCATGACAATACCCTATCCACTACAACATCAGCTCATCCACCATGACAATACCCTATCCACCATGACACTACCCTATCCACTACAACATCAGCCCATCCGGTTGGCTCATAGGAGTTTACAATCTAAAGGGATTGGGGTTGAGGAAGACAAGGGGAGTTTTAATGGACGGCAGGATCATTGGTGCCAGTGGTTTTGGAATGGCGGGGCCATAGAAGCAGTTTCAATCATGTGCGAGTAGGTGAGCAGAGGGATGAGTTGCGTCAGTGATGTGGTACAATAATCTGAGATGGGTTTTAAGGGATTTCTTGAAGGTCTGAAGATCAGGGGAGAGTTTGATAGGGCGAGGCAGGTCATTCCACAGGACCGGAGCTGCCCTTGAGAAATCTTGGAAGCGAGAGTTGGCCTTGTGGGTGTAGACAGAGGACAGTTGGAGATCGCGCGCTGACCGGAGTTGTCTAGACGGGTCGTGCTTGCGGAGTAACAAAGAGGTGTAGGGAGGGGTTGAGTTATTGAGCGATTTGAACATGAGCGTCAGTATTTTAAACTGTATCCTGGAACGTACAGGAAGCCAATGGAGGTACTGTCAGAGGGGGGGGGGTACAGGAAGCCAATGGAGGGACCGGCAGAGGGGGGGGAGGTACAGGAAGCCAATGTAGGTACTGTCAGAGGGGGGGGGGTACAGGAAGCCAATGGAGGGACCGGCAGAGGGGGGGAGGTACAGGAAGCCAATGGAGGGACCGGCAGAGTGGGGGAGGTACAGGAAGCCAATGGAGGGACCGGCAGAGGGGGGGGGGAGGTACAGGAAGCCAATGGAGGGACCGGCAGAGTGGGGGGAGGTACAGGAAGCCAATGGAGGGACCGGCAGAGGGGGGGGAGGTACAGGAAGCCAATGGAGGGACTGGCAGAGTGGGGGAGGTACAGGAAGCCAATGGAGGGACCGGCAGAGTGGGGGGAGGTACAGGAAGCCAATGGAGGGACCGGCAGAGGGGGGAGGTACACGAGGTGCGTCTGGTGAGAAAATAAGCCTGGCACCTGCATTCATTACAGATTGCAAAGGGGTAATAACCCCTTATATGTATGATTTGCTGAATTGTCTTAAAAAAATTATATTGAAGAAGAAAAAGAAGGACTTCAAATCCCCAAATGTAATACTTTTTTAGATGACGGTTTTCATTCAGCTACAACCAGAAAAAAAACATTGTCTACATTGAAGAAAGAAAAAAGAACACAGGAAGCGAGTTTAATATAAACCTTGTAATATGTCCACAGACAGACAGGACACACACACTGAAAAGAGCACATGCAACACACACGGTGTGACACAATGAAATATACTGACCTTAAAGCTCCAGTAGTTTGGCTGCTAACGAAAATAAGAAGAATAAGTCACCATTACGAGTTGTATATTTGTTTCATTTGACAAAAAATATGAGGTCCCTACTGCGTGACGTTATAAGCTCTTCACGCGTGCCCCAACACACACACACACACACACACACACACACACACACACACTCTCTCTGAGGCGGGATGTTGAAATTGTTAAATTGCCTACCCACGGATCTATATATTGGATGTGTACACACAGAAATGGCTAGAATTTAAAGTAGACGTGGCCAAGTTTAAAATATACACCTCTATGCAAAGCTTGAACACACCCCTAGGATACACACCTTAACTTCCCATTGGTTGGTCAAGTTTCATTTACTGGATTTTACCTAATTTCTGGGAATTCTAGAATGTTATCCTTATTATATATTCAGAAGTGCCTTGTATGTGATTTCCGCTGTATTAAGACGCTGCTTTCTTTATCTCAATTGTCTGATTTGATGAAAAGTGTCACAGTTTGATACTATATAACCATGTGAAACAATAAATGACAAAGGGCCTGAATCCGCACCTCGTGTTGCATTCATTGAACTCTGTTCCCACAGCATTGTTAAACTGGTATGAGACAGTGACTTGAAGTCAAAGGATAAGAAGTCTAGATATGGCAGGTTAAAGAGTGATCACTCTATATGATAAAACAGCAAACACACCAACAGACATACTGGAACATAGCTTCATGATCCTACTTATCCCACCAGACTAGATATTGCAAGTGAGGCACGAAAACGCTCTACTAGATGTAGAACAGAGACGAGAGGTCTGGAACGTCTCAGCTAGAAAATGAGAAATTCAGTAAGAATTCCTGCCCAGACAGAGCCGAGATCTGCGTAATAAGCATGGAGGGCGCTCTACTCCGCGAGTCGGAGGCTTACATTACGACAACAAAAAAGTGTATTCTGCATCAGAAACAGACAGAAAAGATATACAGAACCTGGAAAAAAAATTGTAGAAACCAATAAATATGCATATATTAAGAGAAAGTAACACTGGATAGAAATACAAGGCAATCAATCAAGATCTGAGCTGGAGGAACTTCACAAACACAGGAGAGATTTACTGAATCACCAACGGGTTTAAGAGATTGTCTGGGACAAAACCCCAACTATTACCGGTATTAAAGTGCACTCGCCGTCTGGTAGAGATTTGTGATTTGCTGCAGATTAATTAATCCAGTACCTTTATACTTTACACCTTCAAGTGGACGTTTGTGCGTTTTTGCAGCTCCTAATCTGCCTGCTCTTCTCATGGAGGCTGCCATGTTTTCCGCTTCCTCACTTCTGTGGGTGTGGTTAAGTGTCTAAGCTGTTTGATTGACAGCTCAGCCCAGGATGGCTCAGAGTAGGAAGGGGAGGGTTCAGATTGAAAGGCTGAAAAGGACCCCCATCCCACTGCTGAGCTTTTGAGCAAACATTCTCAAAAACCGGCATAACATAAACCGGTATAACGCTGATATAACGCCCCCCCCCCAATCTATATATCTTTAGCTGACACTTGCAGGGGAATCACAGCAGTGTAGGGAAGGATTAACAGCTGAACATTACCGAGCATCCAGCAACCCTATCTGTTCAGAAGATCTGGGAGTCATTTGCATATGTTCTTTATGGAAGTTTAGTTCAGACCCAGCTGGCAGCTCTGGTGAGGGTCTCCTGCTGTGCAGCCATAACTCCCTCCGCAGGGAACCATATCATGCGGCATGCCGCAGCACTGACGGCAAACAAAAAGCTCGGGGAGATTTCTTTACAAAGTTTTCTGAAAAAAACTCCATCTCTCAACCATTTAGTAACACGATGTATGGGCAGATTTGGGAGAACTTTCAAATGAGCTAAAGTTGCTTTGGACGTGATTGGTATAAAGCTAAAATTTGATAAATAGAATTTTAAAAACACAATTTTTTTGTTTATTATCTCTGTGTGTTTAGATTATTAAAAATACAATCAGAACACTGCAACACCTAACTGATGAGTTGTATGTAGGATCTTCCCTCTGAGAATCCCTGAGGATCCCTCACTCCAACAATATGGGAAGTCCTAAAATGATAGAATAATTCACAATATCGTAAAATCGGAAGCATAGGGAACCTAAAAAGGATAAAACACACACAGTGTATAAGTGAATAGATCACCATTCCGAAGGAACCCTCTTACTGGAACCTCTCTGCTCTCTCCGCTCTCCACATCCTCCAGAAGGCAGGGTCGGGGAAAGTCAACTCCAGACAGGAATCACAAACTCCAGAGTGAATATAAAAGTGCTTAAATATCATACAGAACTGCTACAAGCTCAACGCGTTTCATCTATAATATAGACTTCTTCAGGAGCAGAAAAGAAACAGTACAAACATACACAAAGAAAAAAAAAGTGTATAAACCCAACTCTCCACAGTCTCCATATATATCCAGGCAAGCTCGGCGATTTGGTTTTCCTTAATTGTTCTGATTATAGTAAAGAATATGGGCGACACCTGTATTAAGGGAACTATAATCAGAAAAATTAAGGAACACCAATCGCCGAGCTTGCCTGGATATATATGGAGACTGTAGGGTTGGGTTCATACATTTATTTCTTGGTGTATGTTTGTACTGCTTCCTTTTAGCTCCTGACGAAGTCTATATTATAGATGAAACGCGTTGAGCTTGTAGCAGTTCTGTATAATATTAACGCATTTTTATATTCACTCTGGAGTTGGCTTTCTCTAACCCTGCATGCTGGAGAGCGGAGAGAGCAGAGAGGTTCCAGTTTGAGGGTTCCTCCGGAGTGGTGATATTTGCACTTATACGTCCTGTGCGTTTTATCCTTTTTAGGTTCCCTTTGCTTACGGGTTTACGTTATTGTGAATTATTTTATTATTTTTAGGACTTCCCATATTGTTTTAGGTCTATGTTATTAAAAGCAAAAGAATAACCACAAACTCAAAAAACAAAAAAAAAAACAAACAACAACATAGATTAAAAGGGTTCAAAGAACCAAAGAAAAGTCCATCTTGAGGAAAATAATCCAGAGATGTTGGTGGAGGAGTGTTACAGCTCCAGTGTGCCTCATACGTTCTCATGGTGTGTTGTGGCTTGTCTGTTGGGTTGTGGACAGGCATCATTTAGCCTCTTCATGCTGAGTGACATTTCAAGACAGACCCCGATAAAAGATCTTTATAAGCCTAAAGCTGAAGATTCTGGTGGGTCTATCTTTGGAATTTAGGAAAACGTGTTTTATTTTCTATAAATGGACAGCTGGGTCTATGTCGCTGGATGGACAGACTGACATGGTCGTTTCATTTTGTGCCCCCAATTGCGGTTATGTCCTGACTTATTACTGCTGGCGGACCTCTGCTCCTGTATGCACCAGCACCCGTGAACAACAGCACTCACCGTGGGCCTATTTTGGCCTGTGGGCCTGGAGCTGCAGCTCCAGCAGCCCCGATGTTAACTCGGCCCAGAAGACAGTATCAAAAACTATTCATATTAGACAAGTGATGGTCATGGCATACGACAGACACCGGGATCAAGCTGAATTTGCCGAATGCTGCTGATGTGAGTCATATCGGAAACCTACATCTCCGCAGCAGTGCGTGCGATATGATTGGACAGCTAACAAAATAAGCATTGTGAGTGGGGATTTATAGTCTCACAGGGCATAAAAGGAAAGCCCAAAATGTCCTAAAAATGTGTATTCTATGACTTGGTGTAGTAATCAATGGAGACAAATTACCTTTGAAAGCGGCCTTAGTAAAAACATAAAAAAAATGCTCAAAAAGGTAAAAAAAAAAAAAACTCTCCTGAAGGGGTTAATCCTATAGAATCACAAACCTTTATACAGATGCCAAAATAGTTTAACTCTGCACGATAACTTATTTCAAAATGTATAACTTTGAAAAAGGTTAAAACAGCAGTGAGCCGAATCTTTCACATTCCCCGGCAGCTACACTCTGTGCTCCGTCTTCATACCAGATTTCAATCCAAGAATTTCAGCGTTCGACTTTCACTATCAAATGCTTCAGCAAAATCCAGGTGTGGGGGGATGACCTCCGCTGTAACCTGCAGTCTATATCACTGGTGATGTCTGACTGTCCTCTTCAAAGAAACGGATACAGAAGCTCTTGGAGATGAGATAAAGCTCATACGATCAAAGGGTGCAAGAGCAAGAGACGGACGAATTCCATGAAATTGAATGGGCAGACCAATGCTGAAACGAGAGGGGTAAGACTAGACGAACAGAACAGGTTTGACGACATTTCTCAAACTCGAGGAAGCTTTATCTGCTGTATCCAACGTGAAGCTGCAAATTCATGTACGGAGACGCGCAGAATAGCTTTCATTTTTCGGATGGAAGCAAAATGAAATAAAGGAGAGACAATGTATTAAGTGTAAACACGAGCCACAATGTAGTGAAAGGGACGTTTCAGACCAGGTGGGACCGGCTGATGCAGATTTCAGGGAACACCATAGTATGTGCAGAAAGAATTGTAGAGGGAGAGAAAACGGAAATAAAACTTAACTTTTATTGAGGCATAAAGCAAAAAACAACCAGGACGACAATATTAAAAGTCTCAGCAACCTTTGTCAACAAATTAGGTTCCACGGTGGAGCGGACTCAATGTGTCTGGCATGAAAAGGAGTATGGCCGCCTTAGGTCCATATACACAAGCAGGTGACCCTGCAGAAAGCTCCTGGGTACCCACACACCTCTAACCTACTAAAGCTAACAGAGCAGAGAAACGGCCTTCGTGCAATGATAGGAAAGAGAGAGAAAGACTCCAATCCGGAGTAGGATCGCAACATAAAGTATATCTTGGCAAGGTAGGGTAGAGAAAGTAGATGTGCCGTTAGCCAGCGCTGGGAGCTTCCAAACCAGCATATGCCGAGCTGCAGCGATTACCGGAGATCAGCAAAATAAAAGGGATTAAAAATGCAAAAAGCTTCATTCCATTACTTGACGCGTTTCGCCGTCATCAAGAGTATACAGAGAGTGACATACAGACCGGCTGTGCATAGAGAAAAGACCTGCGGAACCGGCACCTTATAGACTGCAGGGTATAATCCATAGAACAGGTGCCGGGACGAGGTGGTTCAGCATCTGTTGACACAAACCCTTTCACTCCGTAAAGACTATGTATCAATATCATGGTCCAGAGAGAGTCCATAGAGGTCATGAATGGAGGGATCTGCCTCCATGATTAACATATAGACTCTATGCAAAGATGGGGATGTGTGTTTTGAGAAGATAGAGGTGACCCCCCCTCCATGAGCATATGCGGCAGGAGCAGGAGGAGGACGCCCCCAAACTATGCGGGTGTCCTCCTCCATGTTTACTGAGGTTGGCGTGCAGCTGACGCTCTATAGTCAAACCCCCAAACTGTGTGCCAGAATATACCGAGCATGCAAGCTTTAAACTGGATAGATGATATTCACAAACAACCAAACCAGTGGAGGTAATGGAATGCTGCGCGTCTCCTGGACAGTATATGCATGAGGATTTATATCCCCCCCCCCCTCGCAAGATCAGGGCCGGCAGTTCCCACCGAGCCGCCGCTCTAAAAATTTGCTGGTGGCCACTAGCTGGAACACGGGCAGCCGCAGGGGCACCATTCTGCCAGCCGCCCCAGCCCCTCGGATGCCGGCAAGCCAGCGCACTGCTTGCTTCCACTATCGGGGGCATCTGCACGAGTACGGAGTATACAAGTGCTGGTATCGGTGCATCCCTACCCAAAACATGAATATATTGAAGGATGTCGAGGAATTTCGGAAACTTGGAAATTCTACATTTGTTTGACAGAAGGGGGGGGGTGTAGCCCCCGCGGGCTGTGCAGGCCTCGCCCTGTATGCAGCAATGTACCGCAGCTTTACTCTTCATTCATCGAGGGTAACAGGAGCTCAGAGGACACGGACCTTTAGCGGGAGCCGCATCCAGTTGGCCTTTTCTTGCGTGTTTACATCAGGCCAGTGTTTACCAATAAAGAGGAGTATTTTTTGTCTCTTCTCGGTTGTCGGATATTCTCTATTTGGGATAAATTCGGTGCAGCTCGCCCCGTCCTGTCACCGTGCAAAAGGTTTTACCCAGCGGCAACTGAAAGGCAACGAATGCCGATTTTGGGGGATTTACTAAAAACCAGCAAAAACGTTTGAGCAATCTGAGATCCAGACAGGCCATGTCCAGATTATTCCCGTGTTATTCCGGCATGTTTCTGACATTATTCCCGTGTTATTCCGGCATGTTTCTGACATTATTCCCGTGTTATTCCGGCATGTTTCTGACATTATTCCCGTGTTATTCCGGCATGTTTATGACATTACTCCGGTGTTATTCCGGCATGTTTCTGACATTATTCCCGTGTTATTCCGGCATGTTTCTGACATTATTCCCGTGTTATTCCGGCATGTTTCTGACATTATTCCCGTGTTATTCCGGCATGTTTCTGACATTATTCCCGTGTTATTCCGGCATGTTTCTGACATTATTCCCGTGTTATTCCGGCATGTTTCTGACATTATTCCCGTGTTATTCCGGCATGTTTCTGACATTATACCCGTGTTATTCCGGCATGTTTCTGACATTATTCCCGTGTTATTCCGGCATGTTTCTGACATTATTCCCGTGTTATTCCGGCAGGTTTCTGACATTATTCCCGTGTTATTCCGGCATGTTTCTGACATTATTCCCGTGTTATTCCGGCATGTTTCTGACATTATTCCCGTGTTATTCCAGCATGTTTCTGACATTATTCCCGTGTTATTCCGGCATGTTTCTGACATTATGCCCGTGTTATTCCGGCATGTTTCTGACATTACTCCCGTGTTATTCCGGCATGTTTCTGACATTATTCCCGTGTTATTCCGGCATGTTTCTGACATTATTCCCGTGTTATTCCGGCATGTTTATGACATTATTCCCGTGTTATTCCGGCATGTTTATGACATTATTCCCGTGTTATTCCGGCATGTTTCTGACATTATTCCCGTGTTATTCGGCATGTTTCTGACATTATTCCGTGTTATTCCGGCATGTTTCTGACATTACTCCGGTGTTATTCCGGCATGTTTCTGACATTATTCCCGTGTTATTCCGGCATGTTTTTGACATTATTCCCGTGTTATTCCGGCATGTTTCTGACATTATTCCCGTGTTATTCCGGCATGTTTCTGACATTATTCCCGTGTTATTCCGGCATGTTTATGACATTATTCCCGTGTTATTCCGGCATGTTTCTGACATTATTCCCGTGTTATTCCGGCATGTTTCTGACATTATTCCCGTGTTATTCCGGCATGTTTCTGACATTATTCCCGTGTTATTCCGGCATGTTTCTGACATTATTCCCGTGTTATTCCGGCATGTTTCTGACATTATTCCCGTGTTATTCCGGCATGTTTCTGACATTATTCCCATGTTATTCCGGCAGGTTTCTGACATTATTCCCGTGTTATTCCGGCATGTTTCTGACATTATTCCCGTGTTATTCCGGCATGTTTCTGACATTATTCCCGTGTTATTCCAGCATGTTTCTGACATTATTCCGTGTTATTCCGGCATGTTTCTGACATTATGCCCGTGTTATTCCGGCATGTTTCTGACATTACTCCCGTGTTATTCCGGCATGTTTCTGACATTATTCCCGTGTTATTCCGGCATGTTTCTGACATTATTCCCGTGTTATTCCGGCATGTTTCTGACATTATTCCCGTGTTATTCCGGCATGTTTCTGACATTATTCCCGTGTTATTCCGGCATGTTTCTGACATTATTCCCGTGTTATTCCGGCATGTTTCTGACATTATGCCCGTGTTATTCCGGCATGTTTCTGACATTATTCCCGTGTTATTCCTTGGATCAGGTGATTTTCCATTCATTCCATTAAACTCTCTGGAAACTCAATCACGCGTCCATATGTGAGGGTCATGTTAATCTGGCGTTATTCCTGCATCATTCCGCCTTTATTTCCATGTTATTCCTGCATCATTCCACCTTTATTTCCATGTTATTCCAGCATCATTCCGCCTTTATTTCCATGTTATTCCAGCATCATTCCGCCTTTATTTCCATGTTATTCCAGCATCATTCCGCCTTTATTTCCATGTTATTCCAGCATTATTTCCATGTTATTCCAGCATTATTCCGCCTTAAATTCCATGTTGATCCAGCATTATTTCCATGTTATTCCTGCATCATTCCACCTTTATTTCCATGTTATTCCTGCATTATTTCCATGTTATTCCAGCATTATTTTTTCCATGTTATTTCCATGTTATTCCAGCATTATTTTTTCCATGTTATTTCCATGTTATTCCAGCATCATTCCGCCTTTATTTCCATGTTATTCCTGCATCATTCCGCCTTTATTTCCATGTTATTCCAGCATTAATCCGCCTTAATTTCCATGTTGATCCAGCATTATTTCCATGTTATTCCTGCATTAATCCCATGTTATTCCTGCACCATTCCACCTTTATTTCCATGTTATTCCCACATTATTTCCATGTTATTCCAGCATTATTTTTTCCATGTTATTTCCATGTTATTCCAGCATTATTTCCATATTATTCCCGCATTATTTCTGTTATTCCACCTTTATTTGCATGTTATTCCAGCATTATTTCCATGTTATTCCCGCATTATTTCCATGTTATTCCAGCATTATTTCTGTCATTCCACCTTTATTTGCATGTTATTCCAGCATTATTTCCATGTTATTCCGGTGTTATTCCCATGTTATTCCACCTTTAATTCCATGTTATTCCCGCATTATTTCCATGTTATTCCAGCATTATTTTTTCCATGTTATTTCCGTGTTATTCCAGCATTATTTCCATGTTATTCCAGCATTATTTCCAAGTTATTCCAGCATAATTTCCATGTTATAACAGCATTATTTCCGTGTAATTCCCACATTTATTTCCATGTTATTCCAGCATTATTTCCATGTTATTCCTGTGTTATTCCCATGTTATTCCTGCACCATTCCACCTTTATTCCCACATTATTTCCATGTTACTCCCGCATTATTTCCATGTTATTCCAGCATTATTTCTGTTATTCCACCTTTATTTGCATGTTATTCCAGCATTATTTCCATGTTATTCCTGTGTTATTCCTGCACCATTCCACCTTTATTTCCATGTTATTCCCGCATTATTTCCATGTTATTCGAGCATTATTTACATGTTATTCCCGCATTATTTCCATGTTATTCGAGCATTATTTACATGTTATTCCCGCATTATTTCCATGTTATTCCAGCATTATTTCCATGTTATTCCTGTGTTATTCCCATGTTATTCCTGCACCATTCCACCTTTATTTCCGTGTAATTCCCGCATTACTTCCATGTTATTCCCGCATTATTTCCATGTTATTCCAGCATTATTTTTTCCATGTTATTCCAGCATTATTTCCATGTTATTCCCATGTTTTTTTCCAGCATAATTTCCATGTTATTCCAGCACTATTTCAATGTTCCAGCATTATTTCCATGTTATTCTCGTGTTCTTATCATTTCCATGTTATTCCTGCATCATTCCGCCTTTAATTCCATGTTATTCCTGCATCATTCCGCCTTTAATTCCATGTTATTCCTGCATCATTCCGCCTTTATTTCCATGTTATTCCAGCAATAATCCCATGTTATTCCAGCATCATTCCGCCTTTAATTCCATGTTATTCCTGCATCATTCCGCCTTTATTTCCATGTTATTCCTGCATCATTCCGCCTTTAATTTCATGTTATTCCTGCATCATTCCGCCTTTATTTCCATGTTATTCCTGCATCATTCCGCCTTTAATTCCATGTTATTCCAGCATCATTCTGCCTTTAATTCCATGTTATTCCTGCATCATTCCGCCTTTAATTCCATGTTATTCCAGCATCATTCTGCCTTTAATTCCATGTTATTCCTGCATCATTCCGCCTTTAATTCCATGTTATTCCTGCATCATTCCGCCTTTAATTCCATGTTATTCCTGCATCATTCCGCCTTTATTTCCATGTTATTCCTGCATCATTCCGCCTTTAATTTCATGTTATTCCTGCATCATTCCGCCTTTATTTCCATGTTATTCCAGCAATAATCCCATGTTATTCCTGCATCATTACGCCTTTATTTCCATATTATTCCTGCATTATTTCCATGTTATTCCCGCATTATTTCCGTGTTATTCCAGCATTATTTCCGTGTTATTCCAGCATTATTTCCATGTTATTCCAGCATTAAATTTTATTCCACCTTTATTTCCTTGTTATTCCTGAATCATTCCGCCTTTATTTCCATGTTATTCCTTCTTTATTTTCATGTTATTCCTGCATTAATTCCTTCACCATTCCACCTAAATTTCCATGTCATTCCTGCATTATTCCCGTGTCATTCCAGCATTATTCCCGTGTCATTCCAGCATTATTTCCATGTTATTCCTGCATTATTCCCGTGTTATTCCCGTGTCATTCCAGCATTATTTCCATGTTATTCCTGCATTATTCCCGTGTTATTCCAGCATTATTTCCATGTTATTCCTGCATTATACCCGTGTTGTTTTCAGGATTATTTCAGTGTTATTATTATTTCCATGTTATTCCAGCATTATTTCCAGGTTATTCGACCTTTATTTCCATGTTATTCCTGCATTAATCCCATGTTATTCCTTCACCATTCCACCTAAATTTCCATGTCATTCCAGCTTTATTTCCATGTTATTCCAGCATTATTTCCATGTTATTCCTGCATTATTCCCATGTTAATCCAGCATTATTTCAATGTTATTCCTGCATTATTTCCATATTATTCCAGCATTATTTCCATGTTATTCCTGCATTATTCCCGTGTTATTCCAGCATTATTCCCATGTTAATCCAGCATTATTTCAATGTTATTCCTGCATTATTTCCATATTATTCCAGCATTATTTCCATGTTATTCCTGCATTATTCCCATGTTAATCCAGCATTATTTCAATGTTATTCCTGCATTATTTCCATATTATTCCAGCATTATTTCCATGTTATTCCTGCATTATTCCCGTGTTATTCCAGCATTATTCCCGTGTTACTCCAGCACTATTTCCATATTATTCTCGTGTTATTATTATTTCCGTGTTATTCCAGAATTATTTCCATGTTATTCCCATGTTATTCCAGCATTATTTCCGTGTTATTATTATTCCAACATTATTTCCGTGTTATCCCAGCATTATTTCCGTGTTATTCCAGCATTATTCCCATGTTATTCCAGCATTATTCCCATGTTATTCCAACATTATTTCCGTGTTATTCCAGCATTATTTCCATGTTATTCCAGCATTATTTCCATGTTATTCCAGCATTATTTCCGTGTTATTCCAGCATTATTCCCATGTTATTCCAGCATTATTCCCATGTTATTCCAACATTATTTCCGTGTTATTCCAGCATTATTTCCATGTTATTCCAGCATTATTTCCATGTTATTCCAGCATTATTTCCGTGTTATTCCAGCATTATTTCCCTGTTATTCCAGCATTATTCCCATGTCATTCCAACATTATTTCCATGTTATTCCAGCATTATTTCGTGTTATTCCAGCATTATTTCCTTGTTATTCCAGCATTAATTCAGTGTTATTCTCGTGTTATTCCAGCATTATTTCAATGTTGTTCCAGCGTTATTTCCATATTATTCTTGTGTTATTATTATTTCCGTGTTATTCCAGCATTATTTCCATGTTATTCCAGCATTATTTCCATGTTATTTCCATGTCATTCCAGCATTATTTCCGTGTTATTCCAGCATTATTCCAGTGTCATTCCAGCATTATTCCCGTGTTATTCCAGCATTATTCCCGTGTCATTCCAGCATTATTTCCATGTTATTCCCGTGTCATTCCAGCATTATTTCCGTGTTATCCCAGCATTATTTCCGTGTCATTCCAGCATTATTCCCGTGTTATTCCAGCATTATTCCCGTGTCATTCCAGCATTATTTCCGTGTTATTCCAGCATTATTTCCGTGTTATTCCAGCATTATTCCCGTGTCATTCCAGCATTATTTCCATGTTATTCCCGTGTCATTCCAGCATTATTTCCGTGTTATCCCAGCATTATTCCCGTGTCATTCCAGCATTATTCCCATGTTATTCCAACATTATTTCCGTGTTATTCCAGCATTATTTCTATGTTATTCCAGCATTATTCCCATGTCATTCCAACATTATTTCCATGTTATTCTAGCATTATTCTCGTGTCATTCCAGCATTAATTCCGTGTTATTCTAGTGTTATTCCAGCATTATTTCCATGTTATTCCAGCATTATTCCCGTGTCATTCCAGCATTATTTCCGTGTCATTCCAGCATTATTCCCGTGTCATTCCAGCATTAATTCCGTGTTATTCTAGTGTTATTCCAGCATTATTTCAATGTTGTTCCAGCGTTATTTCCATATTATTCTCGTGATATTATTATTTCCGTGTTATTCCAGCATTATTTCTATGTCATTCCAGCATTATTTCCATGTCATTCCAGCATTATTTCAGTGTCATTCCAGCATTATTTCAGTGTCATTCCAGCATTATTCCCGTGTCATTCCAGCATTATTTCCATGTTATTCCAGCATTATTCCCGTGTCATTCCAGCATTATTTCCATGTTATTCCAGCATTATTCCCGTGTCATTCCAGCATTATTTCCATGTTATTCCAGCATTATTCCCGTGTCATTCCAGCATTATTTCCGTGTTATCCCAGCATTATTTCCGTGTCATTCCAGCATTATTCCAGTGTCATTCCAGCATTATTTCCGTGTTATTCCAGCATTATTTCGTGTCATTCCAGCATTATTCCCGTGTTATTCCCGTGTTATTCCAGCATTATTTCCGTGTCATTCCAGCATTATTTCCATCTTATTCTCGTGTTATTATTTCCATGTCATTCCAGCATTTTTCCCGTGTTATTCCAGCATTATTTCCATGTTATTCCCGTGTCATTCTAGCATTATTTCCATGTTATTCCCGTGTTATTCCAGCATTATTTCCGTGTCATTCCAGCGTTATTTCCATGTTATTCCCGTGTTATTCCAGCATTATTTCCGTGTTATTCCAACATTATTTCCGTGTTATTCCAACATTATTCCCGTGTTATTCCAACATTATTTCCTTGTTATGCCAGCATTAATTCCGTGTTATTCTCGTGTTATTCCAGCATTATTTCAATGTTGTTCCAGCGTTATTTCCATATTATTCTCGTGTTATTATTATTTCCGTGTTATTCCAGCATTATTTCCATGTTATTCCAGCATTATTTCCATGTCATTCCAACACTATTTCCATGTTATTCCAGCATTATTCCCGTGTTATTCCAGCATTATTTCCATGTTATTCCAGCATTATTCCTGTGTTATTCCAGCATTATTTCCATGTTATTCCAGCATTATTCCCGTGTTATTCCAGCATTATTTCCATGTTATTCCAGCATTATTCCTGTGTTATTCCAGCATTATTTCCATGTTATTCCAGCATTATTCCTGTGTTATTCCAGCATTATTTCCATGTTATTCCAGCATTATTTCCATGTCATTCCAACACTATTTCCATGTTATTCCAGCATTATTCCTGTGTTATTCCAGCATTATTCCCGTGTTATTCCAGCATTATTTCCATGTTATTCCAGCATTATTCCCGTGTTATTATTTCCGTGTTATTCCAGCATTATTTCCGTGTTATTCCAGCATTATTTCCGTGTTATTCCAGCATTATTCCCGTGTTATTCCAGCATTATTTCCGTGTTATCCCAGCATTATTTCCGTGTCATTCCAGCATTATTCCCGTGTTATTCCACCATTATTTCCGTGTTATTCCAGCATTATTCCCGTGTCATTCCAACATTATTTCCATGTTATTCCAGCATTATTTCCATGTTATTCCAGCATTATTCCCGTGTTATTCCAGCATTATTTCCGTGTTATTCCAGCATTATTCCCGTGTTATTCCAGCATTATTTTCACGTTATTCTCGTGTTATTCCAGCATTATTCCCGTGTTATTCCAGCATTATTTCCATGTCATTCCAACATTATTTCCATGTCATTCCAACATTATTTCCATGTTATTCCAGCATTATTTACGTGTTATTCCAGCATTATTTACGTGTTATTCGTGTTATTCCAGCATTATTTCAATGTTATTCCAGCATTATTTCCAGCAAACACCCCATCTATGTGTTGGGACAAAATCAAATGGCACACTGACCACAGTCACTTCTCTCAAATATCTAGGTATGTGGTTAGACCCAAATCTATCTTTTGGCCCCACATCGAAAAACTCTCATCTAAACTCTACCCCAAACTAGGTGCCCTGTACAGAAACAAATCCTGCCTGAGCCCCGCGGTAAGAAAGCAGATTGTACAACAAATGCTTATGCCAGCCATTGAATACGGAGATGTAGTGTATGCAGCCGCCCCGCAAACACACCTTCATAAATTTACTACATTGTATAACTCATTCTGTCGCTTCGTGCTACAATGTAACTACATGACACACCATTGTGACAACATGTTAAAAGAACTAAACTGGCCATCACTGGACTCTAGACGCACCCTTCACCTTTCCAACCTGGTGTTTAAGAGCTTTTCTGGGAAGCTACCACCCTACCTGAATATGCTGCTTCCCCCGGCAGTTCCCTCATCCTATAACCTCAGATCCAGGACCAGCACCTTACTTGCAATACCACAATACAAAAAGAAAATTGCTCGATCCTCATTTTCCTACAGAGCACCGCAAATATGGAATAACCTCCCAAACACCGTCAAATCTTCCCCCAGTCTAAAGTCCCTTAAGACTTCCCTATTAACATACCTCAATACAGAATGCACCTGTAAACATGTAACATAATGACTTTATTTCCTCCATATTTATTTTTATGTTAATCTGTATATTTGGTCTTGTGTTAATATCTTGCATTTTTAATATTTTGTATTTCTGTAACCACTCAATGTTCTCGAACCCAGGACATACTTGAAAACGAAAGAAATCTCAATGTATCCTTCCTGGTAAAATCCTTTATAAATAAATAAATAAATGTCATTCCAACATTATTCCCGTGTTATTCCAGCATTATTTCCATGTTATTCCAGCATTATTCCCGTGTTATTCCAGCATTATTTCCATGTTATTCCAGCATTATTTCCCTGTTATTCCAGCATTATTCCCGTGTTATTCCAGCATTATTTCCTTGTTATTCCAGCATTATTCCCGTGTTATTCCAGCATTATTTCCATGTTATTCCAGCATTATTCCCGTGTTATTCCAGCATTATTTCCTTGTTATTCCAGCATTATTCCCGTGTTATTCCAGCATTATTCCCATGTCATTCCAGCATTATTTCCTTGTTATTCCAGCATTATTCCCGTGTTATTCCAGCATTATTTCCTTGTTATTCCAGCATTATTCCCGTGTTATTCCAGCATTATTTCCATGTTATTCCAGCATTATTTCCTTGTTATTCCAGCATTATTCCCGTGTTATTCCAGCATTATTCCCGTGTTATTCCAGCATTATTCCCGTGTTATTCCAGCATTATTCCCGTGTTATTCCAGCATTATTTCCTTGTTATTCCAGCATTATTCCCGTGTTATTCCAGCATTATTCCCGTGTTATTCCAGCATTATTCCCATGTCATTCCAGCATTATTCCCGTGTTATTCCAGCATTATTTCCTTGTTATTCCAGCATTATTCCCGTGTTATTCCAGCATTATTTCCATGTTATTCCAGCATTATTTCCATGTTATTCCAGCATTATTCCCGTGTTATTCCAGCATTATTTCCTTGTTATTCCAGCATTATTCCCGTGTTATTCCAGCATTATTCCCGTGTTATTCCAGCATTATTTCCATTTTATCCCAGCATTATTTCCATTTTATCCCAGCATTATTTCCGTGTCATTCCAGCATTATTTACATGTTATTCCAGCATTATATTCACGTTATTATTATTTCCGTGTTATTCCAGCATTATTTCAATGTTGTTCCTTGTATCAGGATGATTTTCCATTCATTCCATTAAAACTCATCGGAAGCACAATGGCACATCCATACGGGAGCACATGCTATTCTGGCATTATTCTATTATTTCCACGTTATTTTGGCACAGTGCTGTTCCCGCACCTTTCCTGTGTTATTCCGGCATCATTTCCATATTTTTCCGTCTCTGCTCACGTCGTTGAAAATTCCAAACAGGGGACTCTGCCAGTCTGGTGGCACCGGAAGGACTGGTGGCAATCCAAGTCATTAGGCCTGTATGGATAGGCAGGGAGAGTTCCTCGTGGGCGGGTCCCGTGCTGCGGGGCTCACTGTGACCGCGGAGGAAGCCTCTGGCATCTGTCGAGGCGCTTGAATGCGGTTAAAATAAGCCACAGCGATTTTGGCTCTTGGAGTCGCCTCTTAAACCCAGATACAAATATCCTTCACGTATCTTCACATGAAAGAAGGTTTATGTTTGTGTCAGACCTCGGGGGACGATGCAGTGTCCTGCTGAATATTACAGTACATGGATCGTGCGCTGGTAAAATGCTTCCCCCCTTCTGCTGATTAGCATCAACGTCACATCTAGTGAGGACCAGGGGCGCAGAGGCGGGTTTGCAAAGGATTGTGTACGAAGAAAAATCCAACCTCTCGATTTTTATTCAATATTCTTAATACTTATTGGTTATTACAATGTTACCAATAAATTCCTTTAACAGGAGCAAAGGATCCTGGGAAAAGTATGAATATTTAATACCACCTGCATCTAGCTCAGAATTTATTTTCTGTTTCCAGGATAAGTCCCTGAGGGACTATAAGTCCCACAATGCACAGGAAAGAGAATAAGGTTGGAGCATCCTGACACCTACAGGCGCGGCAGTTGGAGCTTTTGTTTTCCCGATGCCTGGGGGGGGGGGGTAAAGTGCTGTAATTGTGAGGCTGTTATCGTCAGGGCTGGGCTCTCTGTTCCCTCTGTGCCGATATGTCCTGTATTTCCCTGATTGCGCTGCGGAATATGTTGGTGCTATATAAAATAATATAACCAATCCTTCCGGAACCAGGAGCCTCTCACAATTACAAGTATTTATAAAATGCCATCAAATTCTGTAGCGCTGTACAAAAGTAGGACAAGACAGCCAAGTATACAACCAAGTTAGACACACTGAGAACAATGGGAGAAGAGGACCATGTTCAAGAGCTTGCAATCACACAAGGTCCCATTCATTCCTCGCACACAACCGACCCCGGTGTAAGGGGGAGCAGAGAGAAACAGGGGGCTTACCGATGCCGGGTTATCGAGGCACACAGGACCGGAGTTCTCCTGTGACTCCCTGTACATCAAGGTATCCGAGTTGCACGAAGATCCTGAAAGCAGGATTGGTGAAGAGCCTTGAAACAACTGGGGAGGGAAGACAGGGGGGAAGAGAAGAGAAAGGGGGGGGGGGAAGAGAGAGGGGGGAGAAGAGAAGGGGGGGGAGAAGAGGAGGGGGGAGAAGAGAGAGGGGGGGAGAAGAGAGAGGGGGGAGAGAGAGAGGGGGGGAGAAGAGAGAGGGGGGAGAAGAGAGAGGGGGGAGAAGAGAGAGGGGGGAGAAGAGAGGGGGGAGAAGAGAGAGGGGGGAGAAGAGAGAGGGGGAGAAGAGAGAGGGGGAGAAGAGAGAGGGGGAGAAGAGAGAGGGGGAGAAGAGAGAGGGGGAAGAAGAGAGAGGGGGGAAGAGAGAGGGGGAGAAGAGAGGGGGGAAGAGAAGAGAGAGGGGGAAGAGAAGAGAGAGGGGGGAGAAGAGAGGGGGGAGAAGAGAGGGGGGAGAAGAGGGGGAGAGAGGGGGAAGAAGAGAGGGGGGAGAAGAGAGAGGGGGAGAAGAGAGAGGGGGGAGAAGAGAGGGGGGAAGAGAAGAGAGGGGGAGAAGAGAGAGGGGAGAAGAGAGAGGGGAGAAGAGAGAGGGGGAGAGAGAGGGGGGAGAGAGAGGGGGAGAGAGAGGGGGGAGAGAGAGGGGGAGAGAGAGGGGGAGAGAGAGGGGGAGAGAGAGGGGGAGAGAGAGGGGGAAGAGAAGAGGAGGGGGGAAGAGAAGAGGGGGAGAGGAGAGAGGGGGAGAAGAGAGAGGGGGGAGAAGAGAGAGGGGGAAGAAGAGAGAGGGGGAGAGAAGAGAGAGAGAGGGGAGAAGAGAGGGGGAGAAGAAGAGAGGGGGAGAGAGAGAGGGGAGAAGAGAGGGGGAGAGAGAGGGGGAGAGAGAGGGGGGAGAGAGAGGGGGAGAGAGAGGGGGAGAGAGAGGGGGAGAGAGAGGGGGAAGAGAAGAGAGAGGGGGGAAGAGAAGAGGGGGAGAGGAGAGAGGGGGAGAAGAGAGAGGGGGGGAGAAGAGAGAGGGGGAGAGAAGAGAGAGGGGGAGAAGAGAGAGGAGGGAGAGAAGAGAGAGGGGGAGAAGAGAGAGGGGGAGAAGAGAGAGGGGGAGAAGAGAGAGGGGGAGAAGAGAGAGGGGGAGAAGAGAGAGGGGGAGAGAAGAGAGAGGGGGAGAAGAGAGAGGGGAAGAAGAGAGAGGGGGGAGAAGAGAGAGGGGGGAGAGAGAGAGGGGGGAGAGAAGAGAGAGGGGGAGAAGAGAGAGGGGGGAGAAGAGAGAGGGGGGAGAGAGAGAGGGGGAGAAGAGAGAGGGGGGAGAAGAGAGAGGGGGGAGAAGAGAGAGGGGGGAAGAGAAGAGAGAGGGGGGAAGAGAGGGGGAGAGAAGAGAGGGGGAGAAGAGAGGGGGAGAAGAGAGGGGGGAAGAGAGAGGGGGAAGAAGAGAGGGGGGAGAGAAGAGAGAGGAGAGAAGAGAGAGGGGGGAGAAGAGAGGGGGGAAGAGAGAGGGGGAAGAAGAGAGAGGGGGAAGAGAAGAGAGGGGGAGAAGAGAGAGGGGAGAAGAGAGAGGGGGGAAGAGAGAGGGGGAGAGAGAGAGGGGGAGAGAGAGAGGGGGGAGAGAGAGGGGGAGAGAGAGGGGGAGAGAAGAGGGGAGAGAGAGGGGGAGAGAGAGGGGGAGAGAAGAGAGAGAGAGGGGGAGAGAAGAGAGAGGGGAGAAGAGAGAGAGAGGGGGGAAGAAGAGAGAGGGGGAGGAGAAGAGAGAGGGAGAGAAGAGAGAGAGAGGGGGGAAGAAGAGAGGGGGAGAAGAGAGAGGGGGAGAAGAGAGAGGGGGAGAAGAGAGAGGGGGAGAAGAGAGAGGGGAGAAGAGAGAGGGGGAGAGAAGAGAGAGGGGGAGAGAGAGAGAGGGGAAGAAGAGAGAGGGGGAGAAAAGAGAGGGGGGAAGAGAAGAGAGGGGGGAAGAGAAGAGAGGAGGGGGGAAGAGAAGAGAGGGGGAAGAGAAGAGAGAGGGGGGAGAAGAGAGAGGGGGAGGAGAGAGGGGGGAAGAGAAGAGAGGGGGAGAAGAGAGAGGGGAGAAGAGAGAGGGGAGAAGAGAGAGGGGGGAGAAGAGAGAGGGGGAGAAGAGAGGGGGGAAGAGAAGAGGGGGAGAGGAGAGAGGGGGGAGAGAGAGGGGGAGAAGAGAGAGGGGGAGAAGAGAGAAAGGGGAGAAGAGAGAGGAGGAGAAGAGAGAGGGGGAGAGAGAGGGGGGGAGAAGAGAGAGGGGGAGAAAAAAAATGAAAAAAAGATTAGAGTAAAACAAACGTAAATATTCATTATTAACTCATTATTTTGATTGAAAATGATGACATTTATTTAATCCATACAGACATTAAACAGATTCCTCAATGATCGGCTGATTTAGGAACACACGGCAGCACCGAGGGGACAAAGGGCAACAACAAAAAACAAAAGGCACTGGAGGCTGAGGACAATATGAGCGGAAACGACAACAAGCATCAACTTAATATATAAGAAATAGTATAAATATGGAAAAACAAAACGTCAAACAAGTCAGAGACTGGCTTTGCTCACTGAGCTCGTCTGCAACACTCCCTGCATGCAGCAATGAACTCTGGGTAGGACATGCAAATGAAGTTCACAACTTCTCACTTTTTTGCATCAAATGCTTTGGCGCAGACACACTCCTTGCCAGTGCAGTGCCACCCTACGAGGGTTGTTCGCTAAGCTTTGAATTTACCACCAAACAGAGAATTTTACCGCATCTGCAATTTTCAACAAATACAGGCGAATTGACAGCGAAATCTGGTACGTTTCACTGCATCTGGGTGCGTCCGGCATTTACACATCCGGTATTTACACGTCCGGCATTTACCCGTCCGGCATTTACACGTCCGGCATTTACACGTCCGGCATTTACACGTCCGGCATTTACACGTCCGGCATTTACACGTCCGGCATGTACACGTCCGGCATTTACACGTCCGGCATGTACACGTCCGGCATGTACACGTCCGGCATGTACACGTCCGGCATTTACATGTCCAGCATTTTTGACGGACAAAATGGTTTTTCCTATTAATTCTATTTCCCGTCTACCTCAGTCAAAAAAAAAAACGGACCGTGTGGCCACTACCTTGTCGTCAGTCAGAAAGTACGTCCGTTGTGCACAGACGCACAGAATGCGCTCGTCTGACCCGAGCTTCAGCGGCACCGAAATGGTCCCATAGAGAAGGAATGATTTGTCCGTTCACAGAACGAATTGCACCAAATTTTGGGAGTTTCACTTCGACACGATTAACAATTCAAGAGACAACGAATCTAAAAGGTTGTAATATCTTATTTATTTTATTTTTACAGACCATTTATTTAGGATTTTTACAAAAGCCTTTTATTTTTTGTGGTTTTTAAAAGACTTATTATTGCACCTTTACATTGTTTTGGTACAATTTTATTTATTTTAACCCCTATTACGTAGGAAAATATTAGACTTCCTGGGGGTTTTTTGTTTTGTGTTGTTTTCTTTCAGTTCAGTGGAATTTGCCGAGGCCAACAAGTCGGCGGTTTTTGTCGACGTCCGATAACTGCTTTGGTGACTCCATTATCGGCAAAAGAAGGAGAATGTTCGCTAAATAGTGAATTCACTAGTTTTGGCTCGGAGCTGGTGGTCGGTTCGTAATGGCAGCGGCATTGTTTGCTTTATAAGTGAAAAGTGAACAATGCCACAAAAAAAGTGTATTATTTACTGTTACATGATCGTGTTTGGTAACATTAGAAAGACCAGATCCTGACCTGTTCATTAACACCTCTCCTGCCTCTGTGGGATGCATAGAATGGAGATACAGGGTGAATCGGATCCCCCACCTCTCCTCGCAGTGGCTTACATTCTATATTATAAAGTGTGTAATAGAACATCGCTACATCCACACTTGCTCCCAACGTGGTAAACGAAAAAGCGAGTTAACGCAGCGGCATTTTTCATTTTTTATGGAAATGTGGACAATCCTGCTGCAGAGAAAAAATACTAAATAAAATAGAAATATTTATTGCTTTTCTTCAAAATGTTTTGTAGATATTACATGAGCACGTTTGGCCTGTCCAGTCAAACATCACTTAAAAGGGACGCTACCACTAACATAAACCGCAACTAGATAAATGAAGAAAAAAAAAGAAGTTAGGTTTTTAATCTCCCGTTTCCATTTTGTGGACTTTTCCCATGTGGCAACATTTACCAAAATCTGGGCAAACGTTTTACTTTGTGGCTGTGCTTTATCTAATCTACAGTATTTAACAGTTAATGAGGAGGAAGCAGGAATGTTTAGATAAGGCAACAGGGGGTGTATTGCGTTGTCCAGGCTACCTGAGATGAGAGCTGGCAGCTGAATGATATAAAACAGGGAGTTTAAAAGACTTCTAATCTCCCCCTGGTGATGTCCTTGGAATACATTCCACACAATACAATGATGTGAGTCGGTGACTGACCCATTCACTCCATTCTATGACCAAAGACACAGTGAGGAGCAAGTGATGGAAAGATACAAAATATCACACAATGGATGCACCCAGTGACACATACAGTTGCAAGAAAAAGTATGTGAACCCTTTGGGATTACGTGGAGTTTTGCATGAATTGGTCATAAAATGACACAACAATTTGAAAAACACAGTCTGCTTAAAATAATACAACACAAACATTGACAGGGTTATTCAGAGAGGTGAAAAGCAGGAGAATGAAAAATTCTAGGTCAAAATAGCTGATTTGGAAAGTGAGATGAAAGGGAGAATTTTTCTGGTTTGGCTATTTTGACCTAGAATTTTTCGTTCTCCAGTCATTCTCCTGCTTTTCACGCTCTTTGAATAACCCTGTATATGTTTTCATGTGTTTATTGAACATAACATGTAAACATTCACAGTGCAGGGTGGAAAAAGTATGTGAACCCCTAGCCTAATGACTTCTCCAAGAGCTAATTGGAGCCAGGAGTGAGCCAACCTTGAGTCCAATCAGTGTGATATTATTGGATGTGTTGCTGAAAGCTGTCCTGCCCTTTAAAAACACACACCAGTTTTGGGCTTACTGGTTTCAAGAAGCACTGCCTGATGTGAACCATGCCTCGCAGAAAAGAGCTCTCAGAAGACCTACGATCAAGAATTGTTGACTTGCATGAAGCTGGAAAGGGTTACAAAAGTATCTCCAAAAGCCTTGATGTTCATGTGTCCACGGTAAGACAGACTGTCTACAAATGGAGAAAGTTCAGCACTGTTGCTACTCTCACTAGGCGTGGTCGTCCTGTAAAGATGACTGCAAGAGCACAGCGCAGAATGCTTAATGAGGTAAAGAAGAATCCTAGAGTGTCAGCTAAAGACTTACAGAAATCTCTGGCACATGCGAACACATCTACAGTAAGGAAAACCTTAAACAAGAATGGAGTACATGGGAGGACACCACGAAGGAAGCCATTGCTGTCCAAAAAGAATATTGCAGCACGTTTGAAGTTTGAAAAAGAGCACCTGGATGTTCCACAGCACTACTGGCAAAATATTCTGTGGACAGATGAAACCAAAATTGAGTTGTTTGGAAAAAACACACAACACTGTGTGGAGAAAAAAAGGCACAGCACACCAACATCAAAACCTCATCCCCACTGTAAAACATGGAGGAGGGAGCATCATGGTTTGGGGCTGCTTTGCTGCCTCAGGGCCTGGACGGATTGTTGTCATTGATGGAAAAATGAATTCCAGAGTTTATCAAGACATTTTGCAGGAAAACGTAAGACCATCTGTCCGCCAACTGAAGCTCCGCAGAGGATGGGTGATGCAACAGGACAATGACCCAAAGCATACAAGTAATTCAACAAAAGAATGGCTTCAACAAAACAAAATACGGCTTCTGGAGTGGCCCAGTCAGAGTCCTGACCTCAACCCGATTGAAATGCTGTGGCATGACCTTAAAGGAACACTCCAGTCTGAAAATCACCCCCCCTTTTTTACATTATATTAAAGCTATTGCCCTAACTAGTCATTCAGTATATGTATATATATATATATATATATATATATTTTTTTTTTTAATGTAATACCCTAAAAACGACACTTTTCCAACGGCATTTTTTTTTTTTTTTTTACTCCCCTCCCTCCTCTTCCGCTCCCGTCGTGGAAACTTGGAACTTGGCTACAGGTTTACGTGCAAAGCGCGCATGCGCGCCTATCACGTAAACCAGCAAATCAGCAAATCAGCAGGCTTCCTCCCGGAATCCTGCTCATTCAACCGCGCATGCCCGGAGCAGCGCACGTTCACGAGCGGCGAGGTGAGCTGAAGTTCACCCGCCTGCTCGTCTAAAAACTCTTTGGCGGAGGAGGAGGCAGCGGCTCCGGCTCCTTCTCCTGCGCGTTCCCGCGACTCTGCCGGAGTGGTGGGACGTCATCGCGCTTCTAGCGTGATGACATCCCAGCTTTGCCGAGAGTTCCAAAACGCGGGGACCTTGACACCCGATCGGCTGATTGACAGCTGGGAGGGCGGAGTAAAGTCCACCGCTTCTCTCAGCAATATCAGCCGATCGGGAAAAGATCGAAGGCTGGGGAAAAAAATGGGATACTTCAGGCAATATGACCACCTTAAAAAGCTGAGGTGGTCATATTGCCTGGAGTATCCCTTTAAGCGAGCGATTCACACCAGACATCCCAAGAATATTGCTACACTTGTATCAATATGTGTGGAACCAGGAAGGAGAGTGTTTGTAACCAGGGGGAAGGATATATGTGTTACACTGCAGCTCAGCAGGATATAGGGGAGGAGTCACATGGACACGGACTAGTTAGCAGA